>JAQGBV010001667.1:0-14456 GCA_034698685.1 Isotomurus pseudopalustris
TATGCATATGTACTACTACCCATGTAGATAGGTACCGAGAGAAATGGTTATTTACAAAGGAAAATGTTGGATATCGTACAAAGAAAATATGCAACCCTGGTAAGTCGGGAGTTTTGAGATTTGAGAAATAAATGCAATTGAATCCCTACGTCTCCCCTTCTCTATAAATTTGCTGAGTATGTTGCCGAGACAGAGTGAAACTGTGAGTTGGATTTGTGTGTACTTTCTCCCTTTCTGCCTCTGATGAAATACGATTTACATCCAACTAAGTTTTGATCTCGTTAAGTGATCGATACGGAAATAATAGTTGAGCACAGACATCCAATTTGTCACGAGAGAGCCTTATGGTGGACGGACGGAGGAAATGTGCAGTGGTAGAACAAGTAGAGTTGTTCTTTTAATGGCAAATCAAGCCGTGGGGAAGAAGGGAAAGTAACCTGCTATAGTAAGTAGCTACCCATTGAGGCTTAGCAGCAGTGCAATATAGTGTGTGTGAGTTCTGTAGTGAATACAACTTTCACCTTGTCATTTGTCTCCAAAGTAAAAGTATTGAGGGAGACTTCACTTCCAGACCAACTTTCCCAGCAGCCACCTTGCACTTGCGACGGCCTCTTCGTCCTTCTCAGGCAGGAATGAAATGTTTCAAAGTTTGTATACCACTTGCACTACATCACTCCAAATGCTTCGTCTGTGTGTACTGTGTACTTAATGCTTTAGCCCTGAACACTGTGTACCCTTCTGTGCATAATAACCTCTGTATTCTGCACAACTTCCACTACACAGGTTTTCCAAGAATTAACCTTTTCATCAACTATTTCCATTCGAAGAAATCGAGCGTTTTACACAGAAGCATGGCTTCTTAGATTTTCTAACGTTTACCAGTGTAGTAAGAAATGAGTATATGCACACTCGCAGCTCATGAGAATAGATAATTACTCAGATAAAATTCATTATTTCCTTCCATGCGTATTGTTTTTTCGCAGGGAACTGAATGAATAAGTTTCTGTACGAAAGAGAAAGTATGTGTGTGTTTGTTAACATCCGTTTCATTAGAAAACAGTGATCTCTGCGTTCACGAGAGATGATCGAGTTTGAAAGGGAAAAGGATCGGTTGTTCATTCCTCTTTATACTTCTCATTCACGTCCCAAATGTAGTACAACACGGTGTATCCTGTGGAATTCTAGATTCCTTTATCCGTTCTTATTACATGGAGAGTATACATCTTTTTTCTTTTGTGCACGGGACATTATATTCTGTGTGTATACCTTTCCGTTGTATTTCCCAAAGAGGTAACTTTTCTCTTGTAAAAATCTATCTGATTCAGCTGAATGAGTCTCCTGTGCTCTTTCCTCGAACTTCTGGTGGTGCGCTGTAAGTCTGTAAGTAGTAGTAGTTCCCCTGTAGTTGCAAGTTGGCATCGACGAGTCATTTATATTCTTCGTAGTTTTCCATATATGACATGAATATTCCGTTTTTCCCAGCCTAAGAGTTTTTCTCGGCTAGAAGAGGAGAGGAACCAGATTGCATCGAGAGAGAAGGGAAAGGGAATCGGAATTCAATTCAATTCTCCATGATGCAAGCTCAACGGGGCATATCAAATGTTCAACAGATGAGATGAGACCAGGCAGGTGTCTCTTCCTTTAAGAGATTTATGACTTTCTCCATTTTCTCTTTCTCCGTGTGTATTTCCGTAATAAAAACGAATAAAGGATGGGAAAAGAGAAAAATTGCATTTTGATGCAGCGCAAATGGAATTTCGTAAAAGACACACACACACACTCATGTAGAGAGAAGGACAGGCCACCTACCACCACCGCCTGCCGACCCAGTTGCCAGTAGGAGTGAAATAATAAATTGTCAATTTGCATCTCATTCGGAGAAATAGAAGGAATAATAAATAATGTAGAGAGAAAGAGAGAGTGAGTGTGCCAATGAAAGAAGAATCACTGTGAGGCCTTCCTTCCTCCTCAGACACTTCGCTCCACTTCCTTTCTAAATTAATTTGATTTGGTACTCTACAAGGCGAAGCATCGGCCTAATTAACGGGCCTCTTTTATAAGGAGAGAGTGTGATTAAAATCTCATTGAGAGGTTGTTTATCAATTTCAGGGTTGGATGGACTAAGCGATGTGCGACTAGAAGGACCTCGATACGTCCATCAAGGAGAGCATGTGAAGCTTCAGTGTAATTACAAGTTGGGTAATGACTCTCTCTACGCTGTTAAGTGGTACAGAGGACTTCAGGAGTTTTACAGATTCGTCCCGAAGGAAGCCCCACCCAAGAAATTCTTCGACTACCCTGGACTCTCCTTTAATGTAAGGGATTTCTAGTCTAATGCTTCTTTTCACGCACACCATTATACGATACTTGAGTATAATCAATGTCTGCTAAGACTCTCAGAGTGGAATTAAGGAGGACATTCACTCTCCGTATATGTACACACTCATGAATACCAGAGGAAAGGTTAAGTTTGTGCAGAGGTAGAGATGAGAGCGATATAAAGATATTGGGTGAGGTTCAAGTGGATTTAGAAAAGACGATCTTTCAGCTAGTGTTAAGATAGATAGGGAAGAGATTGGTGTTCAACTGCTCACCCAAGAGTGAAGGAATTTCTATTGGGGAATAATTGTAATGGGCATAAATTCCTACTTGCCGAAGTGAATGGAAAACCTTGGTGGAATAAGAAAATGGAAATGCACCTCGTGGATCGTCTCGAGATATGTTCCTGCATCGATTTGGGTTGGCAATGTCTCAATGAGGATGATAATGATGGTAGTGATGTTGGCTGGTATCAGAGACTGAGTAAAAAGAGGGACAGAGAGAGTGTGTGTGTATGCGATCATTTTGAAATAAAAAGGGAGACTGCGGTGGTGGGAGAAAAGAAAGCCACAAAAAAGAAAGTTGATTACACAAGCAAATAGAGGAGAGAAAGAAAGAAAGCAGTCTCCCCGTTTGGTGGGCACTCTTTGCTTTGAGATCTGACTCGGAGAGCTCCACTCCACTCAGGACTTTTATCCCACAGGGTTTCTTCTGAGGTTTGACCATTTAAGAGTGTTTTCTATTGGGAAAGTGGAGTTGAATAAGACAAATGAATCATTGAATTGCTTTGTGGATTGGATAATTTAATACAAGGGAAACAAGGAAGGAGGAGAAGAAGAGGTTTGGTGGTGGAGGTGGTGGTGGTGGTGGTTTAGTCTGCGAGAAGCAGGAAATAAGGAATCCGTATAAGGAATCTTGTTGTCCTTGGGTTTACATCAAGATGGAATTTAGTCATCTAGTCAATAGGGAATTTTCTTTATGGCAGACTTAACTTTATGTGACAACTCCTTTCCCCTCGCATTTCACTTCGTATTTATTTCCATTTCGATAGATTTCTGCGTATCTGCACGGATATTTCGGGTGTATTTGCAATTCGATTGGATCAACGAAGAGATTCAGGGAAGAAAACTCGCAGTGAGTTTTATTAGAGATCGTCTGTGGGAAGGGAAAGAAATTAAGTTATGGGGCTATGAGAGACGCACTTTAAAATGGGTAGAATTGGATGTAGGTGAACCTTGAAATATTTATGTGCAATTTGTGTTTGGAAGGTGGAGTGCAGCAAGGAGATTGAAGTAATTTAACTGATGGGTTGGATTCACAGTGTGTGTGTTTTATTTGTTTCCAGGAAGAAGCTTGCAACGATCATGATATTCTTCTGACTAACGTGATGCTTGAGAGCTCAGGAAGATTCCGATGTGCTGTGTCAGCGGAAATTACATTTCAAACATTTGAGTCGAGTCAGGATCTTACTGTAGTGGGTAAGCAATTAAATCAAATTATATTATATGTTGTTTCTTACACTATGAAAACTCTTGAAGATGTGTATTCAAAGTTTCAAAGGCAGAATAATTGAATGAAAACCGCACATTGACTTGTATGCGTATAGGAAAACTTCTTAATTTTGTGGTTACACAAACAGTCCTGTCACGTGTCACCTTTAATTACTGGGGATTCAAATTCGACACAATTAGTCGATGCTGAGGTTAGAATTACGTCAAATTGGAGTGAGTCATCATACACAGTAGTATTCCATTTCCCTTAATTAAAGGAGATATATTTGAATCTCTGCATGTCTCTGTAGACTTTCTACATTAAAAAATTCGAATGATATCTCTGGTTGTCCCTCAGGCTTACAATTTATTTGGTTCTTTCTGATGTAAATTTTAACACACAAAGTGCAAGGATGAGAAACCACAAATTAAAAATAAATAATGCACAATACACAGACTTCATGCATCAGTATCACTTTGCCTTATAATCAGATCAATCAAAGCGAGTAACAGCCTTCTCGCTTCTCGTTTGTGAAACCAGAACCGTGAAAGATGCGTTGAAATAATTCCAAGGTTCGTCACGTACCTCCCATTACCAAATATATATTCAGGTCTCTTTGATCTAGTGATCTCTTTGAAATACTTTACTCTTGATGTATCTTGCGGCATTAGAGAGAGACACACACAATCTCACAGTTTGTGTCCTAATTGATGGATTCTTTGTACAGACTTGCATTCAATTAATTCAGGCATTTCAATCTAACTTGTCATTTCCGTCAGGTGAAATAATGAATCAGCTTGTTACTGTGTGTTGTGATTGGTTGTGATCCTTCAAGTACGGTCTGAAATGTTCTGGTCATGTTTTAAGATCAGATTTTAGTTCTTGGAATGAAAGTTAAAACTCATCTATGCTGTTTTGGTATTTCAGCAGTAGACTTAACAGCAGTAACGGAGCCAAGGCTCGAAGCGGAGCAATTAAGTTACTACCCAGGTGAAACAGGGAAAGCGAACTGTTCCTTGGGGAAAGTTTCGCATTCACTCAACTTTACATGGTTCATCAACGACCACGAGGTAAAAATGAAAATAATATACGTGTGTGTGTGTGCCTGTAGGTAGTAAAACAGCATTTATTCCTTCTTTCGTTCGTGTACCTAATTTCTCCCTAATTTTTCCGTGCTCTTTGATATTTTGCGAAAGTAAAAGCAAATGCGAAAGAGATGTTTCCGAATGAATTGTACCTTACCTAATCCACATCCATCTGTGACTTGGTGCGTTACCTATGTACCTTTCTAGCTGGAAGGTAAACTGGGTTTGGTGCAGGAGCAGCAGTAGTAGCGAGGCTTCCAGTGGTAGGCAAGGTAAGTAGAGTGTAGGCGAAGACTGACTAAGACTAAAAGAGAGAAAAGTGCTTTCTCATCATAAATCTTGAATGGATTCTTATGTATGATTCATCTTAAGTAAGCAAGTAAAAGTAAGTTGTGCTTAGCGAGAGCCAGAGAATAGTGAAAAAACTACCCACGCTGTGTTGATATTATCGAGAGAAAAATAGTCGCTTGTGAAATGAAAGGCTAAAATTTCCTGGGGGAATTCAAGGAACGGAAAACTGACAAAAAGTAGAGAATGTAAGGAGATGGACTAATAGTAAAAGGAGAGCCAAACGCGTACACAAGACGTGTATCTAAGGTTTGTGTACCATCAACAAAACTCTCTCGCTATTGAATTATGAATTCCTTCTTTAATGAACCAAGTGAAAGTCCAGAGTTAGTCCTTTGCTTCCTCTTCTTATCTAAACCCATCACATCTCATCATCATCATAGTGAGTAGTGAGGAGTGTTCCTTTTCCTAAAATGTAATTCTATGAAGGCTAAGCGTGTACTTGTGTTCCGGTGAAAGAGTCTTTGGGAGACATCATCATAAACTCCACAATTTACACATACCATTCAACCAAACAATGCAATAAATATTTAGACAAGAATCTCTCTCTCTCGTCTTGGAAGAGCAAACACCCAAAACCCAATCTCTATCAATGCCTCCATTCTTTCCCTCGGTTTACTCAGATTCAAAGATATTATTTTGATAAAGACTTGTTTCACTCTTCCAAATCCTTTCATTTACTTAAGAATGAAATTGTCTCGAAGCATAAAATAACTGCGAAAACTACGAAGGCATTCGGATGGAAGACAGAATTGAGACACAACAGAATGAGAGAGCTTTTTCTCGTACTTTCTCAAGACTCTCAACTAAAGAAACGGATTGCAAAGAAGGTTTTGTTCTTCTAAGCAAAGCATTATTATGAACCGTTATAATCATCCAACTTCAGGGTGCTCAAGTTTTGTGTAATAATAATAAGAATATCTGAGGACGAAGGAATGACAAGGGGGGAGACACACAACAATACTTATTATAATATACGAAGTTTTTCGAAGGTTGGGAGTTGGTTCGAAGTTGGAATATCCACGTGCTTGTCGTCTGTAATTTTTCTATTTTTGTGTGTGAGGAAAAAACATGTAAATTTTAATATTGTGAAGTAGTACGGGAGAAAGCAGTGAAGCAAGCGGGACTGCTTAGCACAAGAATAAGTCTCTGTGTGGATGCATTTTGGTCTCTCCAGAGGATTCCATAAGTGAAGAAATGTAGTACGTACTCTTTGGAAGAACTGGTGGTGAAAGGAAACTCGTACTCGCATCTTAATAATATCTAAGGGGACTCGGGTTTCAATGGAATCTCGTCACAACTACTTAACATACATATATAACCTTTTGACTTTTAGTGCAGGCAGAAGCAGCAGAGTACTGTACTTTGAGACTTTGAGTTGGTATTCAGGAGAAGGCAGTAAGAACCAAAAGTACTGAGTGAGTACTGCATACTCACATTGTACTTGTTACTCGGTACTAAAAACCGGCCAAAAGGGTCTTAAAAATAATAGTGAAATGTATGTCAAACTTGCCCCACATCTTTTGGGGAAGAGACCACAAGAGATGACACGAAAAAGTATAATATAAGTAAAGTATGGATAAGTATAGTCTTTCTTCTTCACATTGAACACAAACCATACTCATTCCCTTTCACATGATTATTATTATGATTATGTATTATTGTTCATCTCAACTGTGTTCAAAGTTTTTCATTCCTCTGGCCAAATGTGTGTGTGTGTGTGTTTGTATGTGTGTAAAAAGTTGAAAAACGGGATGAGCCATTTCCTTCCTTTCCATATCGAAGCCCAGAAGCTGTTTTCCAGCTTGAGTAGTCGTCGTTTCTTCAGTTTGGTCTTATTTCTGGAGAGGATCGAGAGGCAAGCCTGTGTCTCCGTCTTATGCTTTCTCCAGACAGGAGATGGAGAGTATACGGAGAATTCGTTTCGGATACAGTTAGAACTTCTTTATTTCATGTCTGGGTTGTGGTGAAAAGCACTCTGATGCTTTGCTCTTCTCAACCAACGGCTTCCTTGTGTCTTTTTCCCTAAGGACTTTATAAGAATATTATGTAAGGCTAGATAGATGGATTGAACTCTACAAACATTCCCAAACTCCTTTCATCAAAAACTTTCCAATTTTACACGGACCACGCTACCAAGAACAATATACACTCCTAGATGAGATACATACATATATATTTTTACACTTACCACACTTGGTATTAGGCTTTTTGCGAAAGATTCCAATGCATAAGTTTGGGCAGCAGATGCCTTAAAAGTTAAAACTGCATGGAGAGAAATGAGCGAGAAGGATCGAGTGCGTTTTAAATGCAGCATCGCCTCTGCTTGCCAAGGAATGCATAAAAGATGCAATTTTCTTGATGAAAAGTTGGAAGTTGGAGAGGTGGAGGAATTTGTGGGAACTGCTTTTGATTCAGTGGTGAATAACTTAATGTGTGGCTATACTGGCTATTGTAATTTGATATGCGTAGTGGTTGATGGTATTACGACATACTTCTGTGTAAGAGTGTATTATACTTCGGGTGATGATACGCGTACATTTAAACTTTGTTGCAGATACCTAAGGGAACATCAAAAGAAGTCACGGTGGTAGACCCTGAAGAACCAAGTCTCAGCTTGTCAATGTCTCTCCTGCAATTCGTGGTGGGCTCAAGTTATCCTTACTCAAATCCACTGGAATCTCACAACAGTATCAGCACCACAAATTCGAGCAGTAAAACAAGCAGTTCTTCTTCTTTCTCCGGAGGACAAGGGAGTAGCAACGGTAATGGAGATATGAGACTGAGATGTAAAGCCGAGCTATTTGATTTGTACTCGGAATTGTCTCAAGAAATTGTGATTCAGACAACGCAGCCAAGGTACTCTCTGAGTAACCAAGATACTCTCCGAAGGTCCAGTGCGGCCATAAACAATGGAGGTAAGTTAGAGTACCAAATGCTTTCGCTTCCTCTCTTGACTTCCCAAAAGCAATAAGACAAGCCTCAGAGATACTAAGGTGAAGTACATAAAACGCACGAACTTCTCTCAACTCCCAACCACGCTCGTGGAATCAACGAAATCTCGTCTCATCTTTCACTCAGAAATAAAAGATGATGAGTATTTAGGGCCCAATAATAATGGAGGAGACTTTACCTTTCAGCTTCACTTCATCTCTTTCCGCAGATACTCTGCTCCGTATAAAGTATAAAGTCAGGAGGACCAGTGCGTAGCTCGTAGTTCTCGATAAACTTGAAAGTGTGTACGTAATGAAATCATATCGCACTTAAATAGTTTGAGCCCAAAGAGATTTGGAGAGAGAGATATGAGGATTCCATACGTCATAAGATTAGGATGACCGTTGACAGAGAGAGAAAGTTAAACTGTTTCGAAAAGTTAATTGAAGTTACGAGAGAAGACAAATCTGTTGGAAAGAATGGCAGGCTGAGGTTAGATGGTTAGGTAGTGAGTGAGTAGTTTCGGGTTATCATCATCTCGTGTAGAGAGTCAAGACTCTTCGTTGTGGACTGCCATGTGGTTGCTCCTCTGGGATGGGGAACTTTTTCTACCGAAGTAGCAGAAGGGGAAAATACAGCTTGACTACTTGACTAGTTGGTCTACGTGATGATGATACTTTTGGCTGAAGTTTGACTCTAAAGATTTGGAGAGATGGTCAGGTAGTAGGCAATGAAGAGGGTGAATGAATGGGGCTTTGCGGTCCATCTGGGAATTTCCATACAAGTTTATTTGATTGACCACCAGAACGAGACCACAGGACAAGACAAGCCTAGCGTCACAAGAGACCACTCGGTATTGAGAATTAAAATCGTGACTTTCACTCCATATAGCGTAATCAGAGTCCAGACTACCGTATTCCTACAGACTGTGTGGCGTGCTTTCTCTTTTTGGACTCCTATGGGACTTTCTTGGTGTCTGGAGTACTTGAACAATCGACTGCACCGACGAGTAGAACAATGTACAGTAAATTGCTTAGAGAGACAAATGCGAAATAGCTTCATTCAGAGAGGGAGAGAGAGAGAGAGGAGAGTGTTGGGAAGGAGGAGAAAGCACGAGGAATTTATCTATATTGTATACGCTGGGCGTGAACCTAACCATATGGAAGAGAAGAAACTTAAGGACAATAATTTTATGAGTTATTTCTCACTTTATTATAATTTGTATTCTGGATTATGGGCATTATGATTAAGTTTATAGACTTTGCAATAAGACGAGGAAAAGTCTTGGCTATTTGTGAAAGAGATTATAATTTCATTTCGCTTCCTTCTTGGAGGTTTAATCCTCGTGCTAATAGGAAAAGATCGAGGGAAAGTGTGAGAGAATAGAGAGTTGTGTAATAAGAACATTTGCTGACAACGGGACACTCTCTCTCTCTCTGGTGGAAAGTGAGTTGGTTGGTTGGGTAGTGGAGGAACAGTAGGGAAGTGTATCAGTTACAGCGTAACCAAGTTTTGTTTAAACTTAACTTAGCCTTTCATCTTAACCGACTTGATGACTCTCTAGGGTCCCATCGTCCCATTATTGAACTCTTCTCATAAATTGTGACTGAAAGAGTGTACATTCTCCTTACCCACAATGCAATACAAACTACAAGGCTCACTAGTCTTTTGAACTGCACACTGTGAGTACTCCTTCTCCTCGTGAAATCATCTCTGTACAGCAATAGAAAGATAGTTGGACACAAAAGGACTTAAACTCCAAATGGGACATTATTGTATGAAGCACTGCTGAGTGGGATGAGAGTACAGAGGACATAGGTTCACTTCATCTAACCTCCAGAAACAAAAGAGCTGAAGGACAATCTCGCTTTAGATCCTGAAGTATTTAATGTAGGAGTCAAGTGTCCAGTAAGCTAGTGAGTGACCGTCAGTAAGGATCATTGAATACGTGAGTCATTAATAAATGATTGGGCATCCTAAGTAAAAGGACACGCTCGAAGTTTAATGGTTAGCCAAGAGAAACAAATATCTGATTACATACGATAGACATAATGTTAGTGCTGTTAGAAGGAAGAAAGCAGGAACAAGGCGCTTTTTTGTAGGAAATAAATAGGAAAAGGGCAAACTTCATTTCATTAGTTTCTGGTAAAGTGCTTCGTTCAGATGTTTCTGGTGATGCATCGTGTTCTACTTTCACCTGTATGTGTACGTAGAATACAGAATGGTGGTGCATATCTGGATGAGTACCAATAGAGATAAGGAGGAGGAGAGGAATGAAATTACTATTCTATTGATACTTGCTCCTATTAAAAGATGGCTAAATTGCTTTATCTTTCTTGAATGCCTAAAGCAGAAAGTACGAAAAAGTATGGATGATGATAAGATTCTTCGCTATTCTCGCTGTGTTCTGCTGAGAAACTGATTGCCTCTCGTTTAAGTTACCTGGAGTCTTGTAAATCATTACGTTAGCTGAACTGTTTGATTTTGCAGGTGAATCTCTCCATCCCACGGGTGTTTTGGAGAAGATGCTGCCACTTTGGGGAAATGTAATGCTCTACCTTCTACTCCTCCCACTTTTACACTCAATTTCGGCAGCTTTTACTGTCAGTATGGTTGCGTAAGCAAGGAGTATTGTGTTCTATAATCTAGATAGCTGTTTAGTTCTTTGCGTTTCGTTTTTGAGTTGGTTTGTCCTAAGCAAAAACTCAACTGAAAGGGTTGTGTGTATTAATTAAACCCAAAATATTGTATCAGTGTAGGATTTTATTTAATAAGTGGTCATTAAAATCCATTTAACTGTGAAAACGTCTAGGTTAGATCTGGAATCGATAATTGATATGAATACAAACACGATTCCTCAATCAATGTAAATGTAAGCGATGGTACTATCCTTCAAGAATTAATTATTGTAGTTTTAATAATTATTCAACAAGAAATATTATAGTCCTGTCGTGTACATGAGGTCTTCCCTAATTGTGCTAAATATAATATGTATATTGTATTTCTCTCTTTCTCTGTGTGTATCTTAATATATCAAGACCTGTTGTCTGGTGTGCCAATCCAAATTAATGTGTTAGTTAGTCAATGCGAGAGGAAATAAATTGTGAGAAATAAATTTATTTTAAGTAACTTTGTTGAAGTGATGTCTGACTAATTGTTGATTTTCATCCATTGGTTTTATTTAGCATGTCATACAAAAAACTAAAGGAAGAGGCATCTATCTACGTATCATTATATAATGTTATGCTAGTTAGGTTGAACGGATCGAAAAACAAGCAAAAAATGTGAGACTACAAACGAACTGGATGTATTCCATTTGTAATACTTTCACCATGAAATGATTGCGTGGAAATGCAGAAGCAATTAGAAATTCCATTGATGCGCCAATGTAGAACGACATCATCAGCAGCTTCATTTGGCTGCTCATATAAAATCTGGCACACTAATGTGCTCTTTGAAGAAATCAATACTTTAGATTGGAGGAAACGCTGAAACACAAAAGTCTTAGGAAGAGCAGACGAAGTAACTCAGCCCAAAGTCTCAAAGATAATAAAATGTGTGTGGTTTTTTCAGGTCTTTTGTACGAACAAACCTTTTAAAGAAGTGACTTCCTAATCCCGGAAATTCTTCAGTGTAAAGTTTTCACTTCTCCGTGGCGATGTGGAGTGTTTCTACAAAGAAAAGGAGATGATATGGGATGCTGCAATGATTTGAAATAAAGAGAAGACGAAACTGAAAGGAGTATCACCATCACCATTGCGGAATACCACGAAGTAGTATGTGTACAGGAGGAGTCTCTACCTACGTGTGGAAGTTGGTGATGGTAGTAGTAGTAGTAGTAGTTCCATTGCGAGTATCACTGGCATAATAATCATCATCGGCACAACATTCTGGTACTGGTAGTGTTTCTGCTGCTGCACCCATCCGAGTAAAAATACTGCTTTCATTCTGTAGAGACAAGACAGACTTGTGTTCTCCTTGTAGATTGAATTGCATGGGACGAAAGGAATGAAAGCTTTCACATTCAGCGGAAGGGAGAAGTTTGCAGAGGACAAAAAGAGGGCTTGAGCTCCCACTGCATGGAGAGATGGGAAAGAATGTGGAAAAGAATTGTCATAAATTAGGACGAGGGTCTCATTAAAGTCCTCCGAATGAGGCAATCATGCATGCATCAATGCTAATTGAAGATTTGCTGGATCTCCCTCTTTGATGACATCCTCAACTTTCTCGACTCTCTCTCACCACTTTCGAAATTCAATGGAATAACTCTGGTCGTCTACACACACTCTCTCCTTCCTCAGTTTAGACTACACTACGTGACTGTAGACTCCTGATATGTAAACTAGCGAGGCTACCTTCCAAAGAGACCTTAGTGACAAGACGATATTCTATATATGTCCTAAGCGAAACTTTCCTCATATAGTATCTACTACACAGTGAAGTGTAGTATGTATTGGAAATCTCCATAAGGCTTATGAGAACTATATATAGACTTCTGTGGAACTTAATGCTTTCACTTTTGCGATTGAATTGCCATTGATTCCAGGAAGAATCAGAAATCACGAGAGTAGAGGAGATTTAGTTGGCCTATCGTATCAGATCCAGGAGAAGATCGAAGCTCAGAAGGAGTTTGTGAAAAGCAGGGCTGAGCGAGAGATTGTCGAGGGTCCTTGTGACTATTCATCCGCCCCTGAATCTATTCACCGATAGCTCTTAACACTCGGCATAAATTACTCTGTTTTATTACCTAATCTAATCCTTGTGAATATCCTTCATAAAATCAACCTTGTGCATTTATCTCGCTACTCAGCAAACTACATGACGATCATCAGCTCAAATGATGTCAAAGAGGTGTAATGTTCCCTGCACAAGGAAGTAAGTTGAACTGGCTAGTGTAGCGTGATAATAATTCTAATGAATTTTGTCTAGTCCTTCCTTAGATAGTGAAGCACAGGAAGTTCGAGAATCGTAACCCGGTTTTGTGTTGAGTTGGATTCTAATTCTAAAGGGTAAATGAGTGTGATCCAGTAATGAGTGTTTTCAGAGCAAGATTAAAAGTGTCTTCGCTTCGTCATCTGTGCTCTGGAAGGATTAGCTCCGTTTTAGCGCTTCACTTTATCGATATTCACAAACAAAAACGGTTTGGACTGGGAATCAAAAGGAAAGCTGAAGCAAAGCCCTCTCCTGTCTTTTCGTTTCTGTTGTATTACAAAGAGTTGTGTTAAGGCTGTAGGAATAATAATTATGCAGCATTACACTTCTCGCTCTCTCTGAAGGGAAAGAAGAAATACGAAAGACTCCCTTCGACAGGGGAAACACTTCCTTCGTTACTCTCAGTCAGTTCGTTTCACATCTGAAGAATCATTCACGCTCAGTGGTTCTTCACAAAGGATTCATTTTAATTCTATAGATTATCTTCATTATCACAAAAAACATGACAAACATCGTATTCGCCTGTATGCAACGTGAACTCCCTAGAATATTTAGCTCCACGCATGATTTCAACTTGCAATAATGCTCCCAAATGAACTTAACTGTGAATAAAAATTTGTAAAGAATCACTGGAACTTAAATGATGAATATTTTTTTTAAACTTAATGCATCCATCTTTATTCATCACATCCTGTCAGATGGAAATTGGTATTTAAAACTTTCTATACAGAGGAAGGAAATTAAAAAGTCTGCGGTTCAGTTGAGTGTATTGCAGTTTTGAGAAATTCCTGGAAAAAATATGGTTTGCAGGTCAAACTGGCAGACTACGTAGTTTATAAATTCATTTTTAATATGAATTGGGCTTAGAATTGCAATATAAATGATGTAGAAATAGTGAAATACAAAACTAACTATACTATTTATTAGGAAGACAGACGGTCACAAATAAAGAAATATTTGCGAGTGCCATAACTCAGTCAGTTTGGAATCTCAGAATTCCCTGACTAGAAGTAATGAAGGCTGGAGAAGCGTATTTTTACGGGACGACTGGGTTTATCGGACAAGGAAAGACCCAAATTTAGGAATCTTTTGAGGTTCATTGGTCTGTGAATTTTTAACGAGAAGTTATTCAGTAATATTTCTTTCTTTTATTCAGCCACATTCACGATTTAGAATGATATGAAGGTTTTGTAAGGAATACTAGGAGAGGATAAATCAACGCACTTCCTATTCAATCCAGTTTTAGCAAGATCGTATAACACTCAGCTTAAGAGCATCAAGTACGGAGATTATTGATTTGGGAGTTTGTATGTCGATACTGCAACACTACAAACTGCTTATGTAACT
>JAQGBV010001668.1:0-14451 GCA_034698685.1 Isotomurus pseudopalustris
TATCTTCTTTGAAGAAGTCGGTTACATTCACCTTTAATGCCTCACTTGACTATAACCAACCTGTTGAGAACAACAAAGATTAAAAGATTAAATTAAGTGGTTTAGACTAATCCAGTCACCCCACAGAGTATCAGCGTACCACCGATGTATTTTTATTTAGTGCCAATCTAAAGTAGAGCCCAATTAGAACTTCACCATTCTCATTCTGGTGCAAATGAGAAAGTGGTAAGTGCGTTTAAGTGAAAGACTCTGTTCTTCAGTGGTCTTCGTCTTAAACAATGCGAAACAAATGGTACACAAGAAACTTAATGTATTATTCAGGGATGTTTACGAGCACAGAACTCGCTCAGCTCGAACTTTTGTAATTGAAAGCATTCATCAGTCAGTTCGACGCAACTTGGCTGTCACCTCACTTATCCCCGGAATTCACTAACTTTGTAAACATGCGATTCAGTTTAAAGTTTAACGCAAACCGTTTATTATGAGACTTATTTGGATACAAATATTTTCTTAATTAAGTATTTTTGTGCGTTCCTCGGTTATCTATGCCTACATATGAGAATGCATGTAAATGAACAAATATACAACAATAGCAACTTACACAGGCCTTGGACCTTCTTAATAATGCAAGTCCATGTGGACTTGTAGGCATAAGAAGAAAAGCTAGTAAAAAACTGCACGTGGAAATGGTGGTGAAGCACAGCAGACCTGTTCTTACGTAATACTAAGGAGAGACTGGATGAAAGTTCTCATAGCGTTCATCTTTTAACCAACTCACGACTTCGCGAGTGTATTCACTATTTAGCGGTATGGTTGCCCCTATAATAATATTCCTTTGCCTCTCCACCGTAAGAGTATGCTCCAGTTCGAATGCTGTTTTGCTATTCACGCTTTGTAATAATACTCTTAAGAAAACTCTGCGACGTCTCATTTGTAGTTAACATTCACATTAAGAGAGTGATTTCTAGATTAGGGTATTTGCCATAGCTTAGTATTGCCAACTTCTGTGTTGGTGCAGTTTAACTGACTGATACACACCACTTGAAAGTGTCAAATATGCTTTGTCGTACAGAGAGAGAGAGAGAGGTCTTCGATCTGACTGACTGTGTATACTATATGTACATATGCTGAGAAAAAAGACACCCTTTAGTAATGCTAATTAAATAGAATATAAATCAGGGAAAGAAATTCACTTACATTTCGTTAATTAGTAATTGCCATGGCGTGACTGCTTTCTCGTGTATTTTACAATTAATGACCGTATTAAATGTTTTGTGGCTAGACACTCCTTACTTCGAGGAAGACAAGATTATCTTTAAAAATTCTATTTGTTAAGAGATTCGTCTTGAAGATCAGTAAAGTAGGTGAATAGAATGGGAGTGAAAGTTGCACTTTTTAATTTAAAATGTAATTTCAAATCACCAAAATACGAAGAATAATCCCCTCCAAATTGTGAAAAACCTTTAGGAAGATATCTATATGTGTACACACCAAGTCTGGAGCTGGTTGGCACTGTTGCGACTGCGAACTCCAGCTTCCATGAAATGAAAAGAGTTCTTATAATACCGGGTTTGGTCGTGTGGGTGGAAAACACCGAGGAACAGAAAGCACGGGCATTACTACTATATTGATCAAAAACGGCTGATGTAACTCTGCTTCCCTGATTTCTCCTGTGTTTGTTCTTTCTTTTATCTGCTAGCTTTAGTACACACAACACACATGCAAATAGGATTTGCGTGGAGGAAAACAAATTGATGTAAATCTAAGTAGCTTATATGAGTGAGAAAACAATTTGTGCAAGGTGGAATGTATTTCCATTGAAACTTGCTGACAGGTAATCTTTCGTGTCTGAATGAGATTTCGTTGTGTGGAGGCTGCATTTTCTCCTATTAAATAAGTTCCAGTGATTCTGTCTGTATACATACCTCTTGACTTTTACCGTTTTGAAGCCTGTTCATCTACTTCTCGGCTTTTATGAAGATGGCCTATGTAAATACAACAATAACTAGCATTTATATGCAGTAGACTCAAATGCAGTAGACTGTTTTCTTGTGCAAATGTTGACGGAGTTGTCAAAAGAAGCACTTTTGGTCGATCACTAGCTGTCATTATACCGTATTCTATAATATATTTATCTTCTGGATGCACATACACTCATCTCGAACACTTGCTATTCCTTCGAGAGAGCCAATAAACCATTATCTTTACAGGGAGACATCCCTGTGGAGCAGAATCTGCATTCGTCTATGAGGAAATAACCCGTGAAGGATTTAAAGTTGCTCTCACCGTAAAGCTCATCCTGCTGTAATTAAACAAGATAAATGGTCTTCAGACTTTCTTTCTTTTGATGCAGGCAGTCAATTCGAAGTTGGTCGTTGAGAATCTCAGCGATAAATCCGAGTTTGGTTTGGTGCATCAGGATTGGATGCAGAATCGTCTGAATTGAAATCATAAAATTGAATCATTTAACTGCTGAAATTTATACCCCCATTGCATCATTTCAGATAAAAGGAGCAAAATAAGAGTTGCAAAAAGATGTAATCCAGCGTGAGCGACATTTCACATTCTTTCCCTTTTCAGAGAGCGAAGTCCCTCAACTCAATGGACTGTCGCAGATTGCTATCTCCTGTTGTCTTATATTCTTCTTGTCTGGATGGGCTGATTTTGGAGGCTTGGCTCTTTGCATCATCATTCCCAAAATAGATTTCTTTATAAAAACTTTATGTTAATTTCCACATGTACACACACATGGGCGATACTCGCACGGTGGAATATTTTAGCACTCATTTATTCTCTACCTACATATGCACTCTCTGTCAGAGGTCTATGATTTTAGTGCACAACTAACTAGCAGAGAGAAACTCACTCAAAATGTAAAATGCTTTGTATCTTCTGTCCAGTAGTTCGCTGTTCACTTCTCAGCTGTTAAAAAGCGTCATTTACATTCTTAAACTTATTCATGTCTAAAATTGTTTGCGCAAATACTTTCCTTCATTGCTACAGAGAAAATTGAAGTTTAAGGAGATTATGCGATATTTTATTTTAGAAGTTTGGAGTACAAGAGTCATAACTTCATAACAAGAAAGGAACTTGCTTTGAGGAACTACTTGAATAGGGATTCTCATTGCAAAGGATAAGAACCTTCTTATTCCATGTTCTCACTATATACATGGATGACAGTTTATGCTTGTAGGAGTAAAAGTATAAGACACGCACAGCAGATGCAACGGGCTGGCTCTCCATAAACTTTCCACGGGAAGGAGTTGAGCTGAACATGAACTTGTATGACAAAAAAAGGTTCAAATCCCATCTCCATAACAAGTCCAGGACTCACTATTTTTGTTGTACAGGTTTACTAATAAAATTCAAGTGCTGAAAGTTCTGATTCTGATGCACGAGGAGTCTTTTAACATTTGCTGTTTGGATTTAGGAGAATTAACACTGCCCATTAAGTTACTTTAAATTGAATTTTAACATATATTTTGTGTACTAGTCAGACAGGTTAAATAATTGTCGGTGCAATTTGTGCAATATTTTAAAACAAAACTGGACATCAAAAAAACCAAAAATCCCCGAAAATAATACAAAAGATAAAATTATAACTCCACTGCAATTAAGAAGGTATTACGTGTGTGATTTAAAGCCATTAAATAAAACCGATGTGCAATATCTGCAGTAATTAAATTAAAGTTTTAATGCATCTTAAGGTTATATCAATCTTAATCATTATATTATGACGGAGCTGCCTTTCAGCAAGGAAAGTCCTTAGTCAGTCTAAATAAGAACCTGCAGTTCTAATGGGAGAATGAACATTAATAAAAGTGAACATACTACAGAGGAGTGATTATTTGCCAGTTTCCCAGTTGTGATCCTTCTCACTCCCGCTTCCCTGTCCCAATAAAGTGTGGCTTATATCTGAGCAATAGGTTAACCCGTAAGGTGATTAGGTGTTCTGATAAGATTACGTCGCATGCATGAACAGTGTAAATCTGTTACGTGATGACAATTCTGTTGAAATTTACGGACATTTGAGATTGTTGTTATTGTAGTAATAATGACGAATTCTAGAAACTCCAACCATTTATGATGGAAGAACAAGAAAGTTTTAGTTCAAAATTTACCAACTTGAGACAATCATGACTACGTCAGTAACGAAGATTCTGAAATTACTGAGAGATTGAATTCCGTGATTTCTAGTTCCATTAGAATCTCAGTCACTTAGTCTTTAGTCGCATAGTCATTTTTTGAAGTCATTATATCATGCGTTTGCATGAGTGCATTGTATCTCAGTGGAACGGTCGAGTGTGTGCTTTCTATGGTAAGAATTAATCGTGCTATTTCTTTAAATCGTTGCAGGCTTTTGAATCCATAATAATAGTTTTACGTGTGTTTTGTACAGCTATCTTAATTTTCCATGTTGTCAATGGCCTTCTGCCTCAAGTTCACCAGGAAGGAATTTTGCGTCCGTACAGGAGCTATGCTGATGTCACACTGTTTCATTACTACGTGCCGATGGAAACATCCGTTGCAGCTTTTGAATTTGCAGCGTTTATGGACAACTCGAAGTGTCCTGTTCGGGAAGTCTACATGTAAGTCATGAAAAGCTCAAGTCAAAGAAGAGTAATTAATGCATTGAATAACACCATTCTTATTTCTCGCAGCTATTTACAACATGGAAGTTATCCTGTGATGTCACCTGACAATTCTACCTTCCCATCACAGTATTTCGTAAATCGAACATCTTTGAGTCAAATCATAATCCGTTCGTCATATCAATCTCACGATGCCACAGTATTTCCAG
Organism: Isotomurus pseudopalustris; assembly: GCA_034698685.1. Taxonomy (NCBI): domain Eukaryota; kingdom Metazoa; phylum Arthropoda; class Collembola; order Entomobryomorpha; family Isotomidae; genus Isotomurus; species Isotomurus pseudopalustris. The sequence goes on from JAQGBV010001668.1 coordinate 4,802, forward strand.
TCCACAATCCTCTTCCAGGGAGTTGGTTTGCAACAGGATACTTGCCAAATTGGGACCAGAAAGTTCAGCAAGAGGTACACGAGCATTTAGAGTGCTTAATTTTCTGGTGGACTTAATTGGTTCTACAGCTTCTGTTTGTAATTTCAGGGCTTGGGACATAAATGTAGATACAGCTTAGGCTCAGTTGCCCTATGGTCTCATGTTTCAGACATACCAACCGTCCCACTGAAAGGAACTACTTGTCTAAACAATACGAAACATTTTAACTACTACAAGTAACTAATTATATTTTCTTCTGCAGTCATTCATTGAGGATTCGTTGGCAGTACTTAAAATGAACTTTATTACTCCAGGTTTTACATTCCTTCAGAAGTGCTATCGTTCAAAGTTTTTATTGATGGGTGTCATTTTCTCACGTCTCGATGGTTCCATGAGAGCTCTGGGAATACGTCCATTGCCGATATCCCTTGCATTCGCTCCATTTTCTTAAGCTCGAGAGCATTGCCTACATTCAAAGGAAATAAAACTGACAGCGTCGTCAGTGATCAGATTGGATCATCTTTCACTCATGTTGAAAAACTCCCCTATACTGACTCATACTACTATTTGCTCATAGTTTCAGACACTAGAGTTTCGTTTAATATAACCATTTCTACTAAAGGTAAACAACTCCTAAGATGTAAACTTATCGCTGTAAGTAGATTGCAAAGTCTGATAGCTAACAATATTATCACGTTCAACAGAATGGCCAACATGGACTTTGGGTAACAGCCTGACTCAACAATTTGCCGGAATAATAAACACATCAATGTCTATGAAAGAACAAACATCATCTAAATATTCTCAATCAAACGATACCAAAGTCATTGTGCATACAAAGTCCACTGGAACTCGATATGACAAGGATCTCCTTCCTCTATCTTTGGATTCTTATGAATGCCAATCTGTTCCGACATTCCGACTGACTCGAATAAAACATGCACAAGACTTTTCAGAAACATTTCTTTTGCAGGTATGCATAGTCCAATATAATGCTCGAAAGAATCTCATTGAATGCGGTGACCTTGTGCTTTGGAATCGATATTTTGAAAACATTTATGCTAACTTCTGAAAACAACCCGTCTATTGTTTTCAGGGGAAGGAGTGGTTCACAACGTGGCTAGCTCTTACAGATTCAAACCCAGATTTCCCAGTTGTGGGAGTTTATTTTGAGCTTCTGCCTTTTGTGGACATCGGTGGGACGCTGCACGTGAACATCCATCTTGATGAGCTATTGCTGGTCTGTCTTTTCTCAATTTAGAATTCACAAACAAATGGTGGTTAGATTAGATCGTGCTCAATGATATTATAGAATTCCACGACTCAACTGATCCATGTTTATGGATGCCTTGGAGTTGGAAGACCACCAGGTACATTTTGCTGCGACTTGGCCTCGCAAAACATATCCTCTTGCTGTGAGACGGGAACTAGTCTTCATATTTCTTCTGCAAATCTTTCTACTGTTAATGATGCCACTTTAATTCCTTTTCCCGAACCAAACAAGTACTATGTTTCATTCAATGTCCTATGTGAAAGCAATGGGTATGCTGAAATCACATCTGTATCTAATCAGCTAACGTAAACTATACCTCATTTCATATTGAATGTTGGAATTCCAGGATTATTGAGGCTTGTTCAATGACGGAGATTTTGGTTTCACTGGACATTAGAACACAGCCGTGTGCCCTGTCTAAAAATTCTGGTTCTCCTTGTGGATCATATGGATATTGTCAGGAAGTTCACAAGGGTCAGTTCTTCTATACATCATGTCGATGTGTCGGAGGTACGTTTCGGTTGCACCCAAATCAGTTTGAAGCATGGAATTTTATGAAGCAGCTTTTCTAAATGATGTTCATGATTGTAGGCTACCGTGGATGGGGTTGTACTGATGACTCAGATGCTACACCTGACTCATTACTGCTAATGACTACTTTGCTCCTGACTGTCAGCAACATATTCTTCATCCCGGCTGTCTTTTTAGCTCTCAGACGGTCCATGTGGACTCAAGCACTTATCTATTGTTGTACTATGATCTCATCTACTCTGTATCATGCTTGTGATCAAGAACTATACAGCTACTGCCTCACTAGATATGAAGTAATTAGCGAATGACATTTTGATGCATAAATGACTCGTTCATCTTTATAAATGCTTTATATTCCCTAGGTACTGCAGTTTTGCGACTTCTACACAGCAATTCTTGCGTTTTGGGTCACTTTGATCGCAATCGCCAGAAGCTATCCGGACTACGACTCTGTGCTTAACGTCCTCGGAGCTGTAGTCATAGCTATAGGCACTGAATACAACCGTACAGGGCTGATGGTATTTGTCATCCCGTTTGCCATGGCATTTTCATACATCGTGGTCAGCTGGTTGTTCAGAAGTTTCAAAAAAAGAGAAGTGATAAAGCCGAGGTTGGGAACACTGCTCTTATTCTTACCTGGAGTGCTGTTGGGAGGAAGTGGACTGATTCTTTTTGCATTTGTGGAAACTGAAGACAACTATCGAGTACGTCATCTATAATATGAAATAGAATCAGTGGATTTGAGTCCAATTTTATAGTATTAATTATTTTTGACTTTGCAGTACACTCACAGTGCGTGGCATGCAATCATTGCGATCTCGTTACTCTACCTCCTTCCAAAGAAATCAAAACTACGATTGAGCTGCAACAGCTCTGCTGAACTTGCACTTGTAAATGAATTTCAACCGAATGCTGCGAGCCCGGTGTTTTTTGTTACGTCCGACACTTCAGACCTTTTAGACCCTCAAGTCAATGATACACCACGTGAAGAATACTGACAAGCTGAGCGACATAGTGATACATTTCCAATGATTGCACGATTGTCATCATCGAATTTATTTCTAGAAAGTAACACGTTTTCGTGCGGTAAGGCTTTCATTTTTATTTGACTGAATTGATTTACAAATAATTAAATTGATTGACCAATGAAACAGCAAATACACTGTTACACAAAATCTTTTGAGCGATTGCTTGCATAAATTGATTTCGTTATGCATATTAACTGAACTTGCCTTACCATTACGGAAAGTTTACCAAATGACCAGTATACTCAACAATGGCACTAATCTATCTCTGTATAAATACTTCTAATTATATATATATATATATAATATAATTATTACAAATTGCACCAAGTTAGCTAGATTCTCTAAAGTTAATCTCTTCTTGCTACAGCTACAAGCTAATTACTTATAACACTGAAAACTCGATATTATTAAAAATAACCATAACGATATTATTGCGTTTTAAGAAACAAAACGAATTCATAGTAGTATAAGGATGGTTTTCATAAGATCTGAACGAATGAATATTTGAATGTCTGTCTACTGACTGACTGGATTTACAGTATTGACGTATTGAGTAAACCTTTCAAAAATAGAAAATCGAGGAAACTATTCATCGCTAAACAAATTATCTAATACTATTATACAAGTTCAGCGACGATTTGTTTTCCTTTTGAGACCGATTTTTACTAAACACGTTCCAGAAACGAAGAGTTTCATCGCCGGCTCCTGTCACAATAGCTTCGCCATCGGGGGACATTGCCAAATATAAAACTCGATAAGAATGTCCTGTTAACTTGGCAACTTGTTGTAGTGACGGGTATTTCCACACTAGAATTTGATTCTGAGAGTATCCATGTGTGCTAACCTGCAAAACCGAGAATGCAAAAGTGAGTCTTGATAAGCTACATTCACACTAAGATGTAATCAGATTTAGGAAACTTACCAGCTCGGAGGAATGTTTTGACCAGGCTAAATTACAGACTTGTGATCCAGTGTCTATACATTGCATAGGTTGACCAGTAAGTGTATTCCAAAATCGTATACAACGATCTGCAGTACCACCACCACTTGCTAATAGTCCATGATGATGTGGGGACCACGCAATTGCTGCATTACAATGAACAAAATATTAATTGAAAGTCAGACTCGTACTCCTCTGCTTTGACTTGTATGAAGTTGTAGCAACCAACCTTTAACAGCAGCTAAGTGTTCCGTGTAGTTTTGAATTGGCGTGGTTGAATGCAAATTCCAAACGTAAAGTCGATTGTCATTTCCACCAGACGCAAGATACTGATTGTCTGGGGACCATTTGAGACCACAAACCTAACCAACAAAAGAGATAAATAAATACGTCCAGCAATTCAAGAATAAGAACTCAGCTAAGTTTGGATGGCTACCTCTTGTCTGTGACCCACTAATTGTCTCTCTTGGAGAGCAGGAGTTACTCTAATGTCTTTTTGGTTAATGAATCTATCTCGAGATCCACTTGATAAGAGATCGCCATTCCACGCAATGGCTCCAACCCGGGCAGTGTGGCCATGAATCGTCGTCACTTGCTTTCCAGCAGCTGCATCCCAGACTTGAACTAAACCGGCTTGGGTTCCAACGGCCACAAGACTTCCCTGAATATGTAAAGAAGGTTAGTTGAATATCGTTATAAAATGCCCAATTGGGTTACTTAAGACATTTATAGAAATTAGAAACGTACCCGCTCATTCCAGGCGACTGAAGTCACTGTGTCATCAGTCTGTGCTAGGTCACACAACCTGGTGACCTGTGATGTGCACGCTGACCACAAATAAACACATGTTCCGAGTCCCACACTAAGTACGTTTTGAGATGACCAATCAACAAGATTCAAATAAAAGTCATCTTGAAGCTCAGGAGCATCCAATACCTAAAATTCATACAGACAGTCATTACAATGAAAATACTCAAAGGGCTATGATAGTAGCGATTGAAGAACTGCTGCACACCTTGAATGGAACCTTTGAGATCCTTCTTGTCGGTTTCTTTGGAGAACGTAACAACCTTTCGGACTTATTACTAATCGGAGTCAAGCTGTAAGGCGACCATGGCTCGTTAATAACCACAGATCTCTCAGTCGTGTCATACTGCAAAAAAAACACCAATTAGTAACGGAAAACATGAATCTTTTAATTGTTACTCTGTCGTCCTTCTAAAAACTTACATGAAAAAGCTTGCGATTGGGCGTCAGTTTCTTTTCTGTAGGACTGTTATTCTCTTCATATTGATAACCTAAGACTTCATTTTTCAATAAACAAGAATATACGGAAGAGCCATCCTTAGAATTGTCATTACTGTCTCGTGCTTTCTTATAAGGTCCTAAGGGTCTCCCAGGTTCCTATATAGATAAAAAGTAACTTAAAGTTTCCATTCTACTGTTCCAGCATCTCCACTTTCAGCTACATATAAACCTTACACACTTACATTGGTAGGAGTCGTAGGCGATGTCGGGTAAGTCAAATGCCACGTATTTCCAGCTCTAGCCGGAATAAAACGGTCACCATATCTCGGTTTCAACGGGGACGACGGGCTATTCATTTTCACGGTCCTACAGAATCTGAAAGAAACGCAATTATTACCATATGTAATTCATTATTACAAACTCCATGCCATCAACAGACCTCCACTCCACACCCAATCTCCCCAACTTTCGACATAATACTAATTGTAACTAAATTTACCCCTTCCTAGTTACGTAAGTGTCACGATATCTCAAGAACGTCGTCACTTGATTCTAATTAGTCGACGAGTTCTGTCCTTTGTCTAACTTAGTTGAAAGCTTTTGTATGAATCTAAAATCTGTCAGTGCTGAATAGTCGATAGTCGATAGTCGATAGTCTATAATATTAAGTGATCGCGATGAGAGTCGGGACACACAATTAAGTAAAAGTTGTAAAAGTGAAGACATGTGTGGGGTCGACGCTTGAGATGAGGTCGATGGTCAATCTGCAGAAGCTCCTCCTTTGTTACCTCAGAGAGGAGGAAGTGAGGAGAAAGTAAAAAATGAGGTTGAGGATGTCGGAGGAGGCATAGAGTGGAGTCGGTGGAGGTGGAGGTGGTGCGTCTTTGCGTGGTGGGTGGTGTGTTGTGTGCGGCGGCTACCCCACTTCGCACTCCGCCACCCTCACCCTCACCCTCACCCTCACCACCGTACCACCACTTCCACTTCCACCACCTTAATAATAAATGTCACCTGTCTCCTCTAAGTTTCAAACTAAAGTGAACCCATTTGGGTTCAAATTTTCGACAAGCTACGTTTGACATCGCTGTGGCGTGTCATAAATTCCCGTGTTCAAGATTTGACATCGCTCCAGGAGACGCTCGAGTTGTAAACAACAATTTTTCCAAATTATTACAGTGTAAGGGATATTATTTGTATATTTAAAATTGAAACGGAATAGTTTTGGATTGAGAAGATTTTAAAATATGTTAATTGTTGAAATTAATGTTACTGTGTGATGGACTCCTAGCGATTTTATGATGGTAGGTGTAAGGTGTAACAACAGACGGCGACTTACAAGTCTACGAGGAGATCTTTGCGTTGAAGAGTTTCTTGAAGGGGGAGTGGTTGTCTGAAGCCTCTGGAGTGTTAGCTTCTTGCCTTGCTTGTCCTTCACGATCTGTGGGTGAGAAGTAAAAGTTGTTTAGTATTTATTTGGTTTGAGTGAATGTTAATGAGGTAATTAAATAGGATGAGATGAAGCATTTGGATGGAAACGGTTTTGTTTTAAAAACGGTTCAGGAGGAGGAAGTACTCTTTGACTTGGTGCAACCTGAGGAGGAGGACCCGTTTATTTCGGAGGATGAGATTTTTATTTTTTCGGAAGATGAGGAGGAGACTGATTTTGAGTCTGACGATGATTATGATTCTGAGGAGGATAATGAGTCTGAGGAGGATGGGGACAAGAGGGTGTGGTATGTGACAAATTACCTGTGATTATATTTAATATCTCCAACGACTTTAAGTGATAAGGTTAATGGTTAATGATGACGATGGTATCTGGTGCTCAGTGGTTTGGGTTGTAAGCGGAGACCTTAATTCGAAGGCTAGAGACGATGTTATAGGACGTTCGTTGGAATTCTGCATGCTACAGGGTACATGAGAGCTCCAGAGTATTTATCAGTTCACTTTAAATTAAGGTGGAGTTTAAATGGGCTTATTACGTGGAATTAATATTCGTAATACTTGTCACTGGTCACTTTTCGAGGGGATTAGATTGTGGAGGTGATTTGTTAATGAGTTTGTGTAGACAGTAAGCTAAAGAAAGGTTTATGTGGATGTGTATATTTTGGTAGATGTTTGTTTGATTGATTAGTTAGAATTTCTAAACTTCCTTTAATGGGAAATGGGCAAACTTTTAACGAGGGCACATTATGTGCAGGGAAATGTTGACGGGTCTGTTCTCAGTGACGACGATTATGGGATTGATGATGAGGTGCTTTTAAAAAGAGTAGTGACTAAATGATCAAGATGGTTAAATGCTGGCAAGTTTGGTGTGTTGTAGTTTGGTTTAGTGGAAGGGGTAGCAGCTATAGATATAATGTACTTGAGTACTGAGGTTGGTGTGGGATGATGAAGCTTAGATGGATGGCTTTTTTTGCTTACTGTTGGTTAAATGCCTGCCTCAGGCTAAGCAACCCCTTGATGAACTCGAACTCCAATGTTAATGTTAACCGTAAAGGTAGTAGTAGGAAGGTAGGTGGACTCTAAGAAGGTATGAGAGAAGCTAAGGCAATTGTTTTTAGTCGGATGGGACTTTCAACTTGTAATACTATCCCCTTTTGTGTCCATTTATGCAGTAGGGAAGACGAACCCAGCCAGAAATTGTGTACGATAACTTAGTACTGAAATACAGAGATGCAAGTTGAATTCCGTCCGTTGGGCTTTTTGCTATGCGAGTAAACATGTTAGGGATCCGGATCCAGACTCATATTAAAAGTATATATATGGGAGAGTGATCCTGCTCCTCTGTAAAATCCGTCTGAACTCAATGTAACTGTCCTATTGATACCATGATTTCAGATGCTCGATGGATGTCCTGCAACAATTTTAAGAAGTGATACGTTCTCCAGGCCAAATTTTGCATGTAATGACGGGTTCCTGGAATTTTTATTAATGAAGACAATTTTTGCACGTAAGGTTCGGGTTAATAATCTGGAGTCCTTGATGAGATTTTTAGTTAAGTTTCCCCTTGGTGCATTTTACTAAATCGTCTTTCTTCCTTCGAGCTTGCTATAGTTTAACATTTGAAAATAAAATTCTAAATAATTGAAACAGAGGTGTTGTGGGTGGATTAAAGTTCATGGTTGGTGTCAATGGTGTCATATTAAATTCACGTAGACTCATAACATATCTCATAACTCATGCATGTTGCATCTATTGCATAAAAGTGCAGATATAAAAAGGGTCATTCATAATGCAAGCAACAGGATCCTTTAATGGCTTTTTGGAGGAGGCTTGTCTGTCGTAGAAGCTTTTATGTCTGATCTGATAGCAACATGCATTAAATGTGTAAGAAGAAACTTTAATCGCGCATAACTACATTTAAAATTAAACTGCTGGTCTGCTTGTGCTTTTCTGAAGTTATTATTTCAGATTTATGCTTGTGGTTTAAAAGCATTATTAGCAAAAAGTGTAATGAGCAAATTGTTCAGGATTTTCAGTTACGGAACAAACTGAAAAATCGTGCATCAACGTTTATCATGCAGTATCTTATCTTACTGGAGCATATACGATGGCCCTGACAGTCCATGAGAATAATCGAGAATCATGAAAGCTAATATTTACCCATTTCCTATCGCTTGCGTATCATACGATTCTTCGTTTTTTACAATTGATTTGATGATAAAATTGTTTGTTGATAGATTATATTTTTATACGATATTGATATACTGCATACTTTTTAATCGAAAAACCCCTTCAGTTTTGGATAACAATGGAAAGGTAACACTCTTGACAGTAACGAATTACTCGAAACTAAATTTACCGAGTTTGCTGCAAAACAATTACTGGAAATGTCGGTTATTTGATGCACACACAAATGCAGATTTGTTGGTTTATTGGTTCATTTACAATTCATTGAGCTTAAGATAAGCAATTTCGCTGCATGGAAATTTTAACAATTGACAGGTCCATAGTTTGTATTTGCTCTTCCTTATTTCAAATCATGCCACAAGCTTTGTCAAGTATTTAATTTCCAGTGGACTTACTTTTTGTGCTGCACACTAAATGCACAGGCTGACTTAATCATGCAGCTTGTATTTTTTGAATTAATTTCACATTACGTAACCTGACCAAGGTGTATGGTGGGATCGTTTCGGCGGTTATGCATTTATTTTGCATCTTTGCAACAGTCATAAAAGCCTGTTCTGTTGTATGTATGCATCATGTAGAAGAGGGTGAAAAGTATAAACATATTCATCTGACTTCACTGCACAACGTCTTCGAGGAATTTCCACATTGCAATGCTAAATAAGGAAAATCAGGGCTGATATCACAATCTGCTTGCAATGACTCATTCGAGTATCTTAGACATCAGAGAGGTAGTTAAAATATAGGAGCATGGACTTTGAGTTATCAGGCTCTTGGACGGAATATTTCTCATATTATCCCAGCATCAGTGAAACAGAATGCACTCCGACCTTTGCTATTCTTATGCTATGTATGTACTATCAGTAAACTAACTTCAAATGTTGTAGTTTCAAATGAACCCATGCATAAAGATAAATCGATAATACCAGGAATTCAACTAAATTTGAAGCTCACACATTCC
>JAQGBV010001669.1:0-14449 GCA_034698685.1 Isotomurus pseudopalustris
CAACAGGGCAACTGGGAGTTGCAAACAATAATGAGACTGGTTTTGGAAACAAGATACACTGGAAATGTCAACGTCATCTCTTCTTTGATTAAACTTACTACTACCCGTCAGAAACTTTGCATGAAGAGTAAGCTTCTGATACTGAAATAGAACTTGCTCGAATATGAAGTTACATTTAAACCAAACACATGGTGGAGGGAGATTATGTTCAGTAAATATCCCCAATACTTTCTCTTTGGGACATGAATAAACACAGTTAAACTCTAGCTGAAAATAATTAGGCAGTTGACGGTAGTTCACAGCAGAAGGTTTAAATTAAAAATTAAGCGATACAGGGAATCATTCACACGATTAAACAGGACTGGAGACAAATGATCACCAAAAGTGGAAACTTGGAAGATTTGTAGCATACAAGAAAACTTTCACCAGAAGGACGAAGACAAATGTCTTTTATCTGAATTCTGATTTGCTTGGGGAGTCAACGAGTTAGGTCTTCTGTCTTCTTGACTTGGCAGAGCTTTGCTGAGCACGAGAGGAAACAAAGGTTTAGTTTATCCATCTGAGGAAGCTAATGCGTTGTCATCGAGGATACGGAATTCCATTTTTAATAGGATACGAAGAATGGCAAAAAAGGAGATGGAGTGATGTTGAACAGGCAACAGGATTAGATGAGATGTCGTTTCATTAAAAGAAAACATTGTAAACGGGAATACAGACGAATACGAACAGCGATTCGAAACGAGGCTTAGTTGCACTGCAATTCATTCCATTTTGCAGGCTTACTGGGTAATACACACAGTCCGTGATTCTGCTGAGCTGCCACCCTCTCCGTCGTCTCCTTCTAATACGAATGGAATGGGATGGCCGAAATGGTGGCTCGAAGAAAGTGGATGTAATTAGAAAAGTCATTCTACCAAAAATACCATTTACTTCGTTTCAGGAAGTGAAGTACGCAACCAGCGTGTTTAAGTGAGGAAAAATTTCATTCCATTTCTCCTCCACTCCTTTTCAGATGGAAGTGATCTTGTGCTTTCTTTGTGAAGCATAGATACACTCTTACCGTCCTCAGCGAAAGTATTACTCCGGACGGGACAGATGTTGTGGCTGATATAGATATAGACCAAAATCACTCTGATTTACCCCATCTTGACGATTCCTTGATGAAGACAGCACACCCACTAGACTCAAATAGATTACCTAAGAGATTGAGCCGTATTAAGCAGCTCAGACAAACTTATGGCTCAAATGATGAAGGCATAATTCATGTTTGCAGGAAAGCCAAGATGTACACACAACACATTCTCATCGGAAACAACAGTATTATTATCATAAATTCATACTAGATGGATAGAAATTGCCCGAGTCGCAGCTGGAATTAATGCAAGCCACTGTGCTTTACTGCCAGCTTGGAAGCAAGCGAGAGACCACACGACCGATATTTCTCTTGCTCCTTTGGTACACAACGAGAAAAAGTCATCAGTATGAATGATTGAATAGCTTATTTGAAAAAAGGGTTGGGTTAATTTGTTTTATTGCTTAAACTAATAACCAGAGAGCTCATAATGTGTCTCTGGGTGAATGTAATGATTGCTACTCTGCGTGCACTAAATACGCAAATACCTCGAATGCAACGGAAGGTGATCTCATCCATTGCTTTTCGCATAGTTTCAATGAAGTTGAGTCATTTTCGAGATCTAAATACTCCCATCAGGAATATTATGTGGAATGGGTATTAAGCTTCCGTGATGATGAAAGAGTGAAACTAACTTATTTCTCACAAACTTCCAACAGTGTATTCATCCTTATACGACTAACTTTAATTTCCTCTTTCACTGTAAACCAAGGGCATCCTAACATTTGAAATTCTCTCTCTTGCAAGTTTCATATTAATTTAATATCTAAATCTACTTCTTTTTGTACACAGCTTAGCGTTATTAATTTAATTTAACAAAACACTCTCACCGTATTTCGTTGCTGAGCTAAAAATGAATTTTGAAATGAAGAAGCAAAGTGGAGAAAGACTCTCACATAAGTGAAAGCACATTAATGTAAGAAAGCCCGGCGAGCATCTTCAGTAATTTGCAAACACACTTTCATTCCTCCCATTTTTCACTCTATACTCTGGTCTACATTATCAAAGCTTATTTAAGTAGGTACGAATCTTTCCTCCGGCAGCTTTCTCTCTTCAATGTTTACAAGCTTATCTGAGGAAAAGTTGAGTTTGTAGTCAGATCGGATGGATGAGACGAATGAGTAAACTGGGTTTCTGGAGTGAAAGAGAGTTATGGAAGTGAAACATACAAATGAGTGCATCGCATGCCACATCTTCTCTTCCAGTCCAATTTCTTTGGGTGGATAATACGCATTATATTTTACAACTACGAGATTGCATAGATGGAAATGTAACACGAGGAAAGCGCTGCATTTCCATAAACAAATTCAGAAATCCTATTTCAACTAGGAGTTTATAGAAAACCCTGAGATGTTACTGTCAATTATTACGGGTAGTTCCTTTCCTACACTTTATAAATTGAAGGTAATGTGTATGATTCATTCTCTGATTCTCACGTGGAGTAAGATGTGACTAAAATACAAAGGGATTAGTAATATGTGAAAGTGAAATCGATTGAGGGAGCTAGAAAAAGCTTTGAAAATGAGCACTGGTACAATTTTAGGCTCACACAGAATTCTTTTCATGCAAAGAAGAGTAACTCGCTCTTTCAAATTGATTGAAGAGCGACAATCAAATAAAACCTTTAAATTAATTGAGCAATTTTTCATCGTGGCATGGCATATGGTTATTTTACCCGAACTTCTGTGGGTTTATTTGATTCATCTATTTGCTTCAAACAAATGTAAATGTATATATTAATCAAGGATGAAGTGGAAAGGAGAAAAGTACGTACACACATACATAGGAAACTGAAAAATATTGCGGGCATAAAGGAGTCTGACACACAACCCTCTCTGATCTCCGATGGTGAATGCGGCTACCGTTACAACAGAAGTGAAAGTTATGATGGTGAATGTGGCTGAAATATCAAATTGCCTTCAAAGAAAACTGAGCGAACTTCCTCGCGTGGTCAATGGAAATGGAATTTCTCGTTTTGGAGGTGAAATCTCAGTCAGCGTGTACTGGCAGAGGATCTCGAATTCAAAGAATCATTCAATTAGAATAATAAATTTCTGGTACACTTGTGCATCAGGAGAGGTGTGTGCGTGTGGGTCCTTGAAGGAAAAGAATGGTGATCTGGACAAGCCGGACTGATGATCTTATCCTAATTGGATATTGATTAGAGTGAGAAGTGATTAGTTGGATTGGTATTCCAGATGTTCTTCAGATAAAACCTCGTCACTGAAGAGGGTGGTTTGGCTTTGCTCTTCTTACGTGTGTGTGTGTGTGTGTGGCTAGACAAACCGAATCGGAGAAAATAAGCCAAGGTAAACGTGTATTGCATCCCGATTTCAGAATTTCTTGAGGAAAGGGAGCATTTTTCATTCTACTCTGAAGCCATCGGTTTACAGGACCTCTTTATCCGCATACTCCCTCACCAACCATTAACCAACTGTACCGAAGGGCTTTCTCCTTCTGCCAATAACTCTGTCTTTCTTGTTCAGGCAGTAAACGAAATCGAAATACCGAGGAAAGCCATTAACAACACTTGTTCATGCAAACAAGTAGGATACAGCATACGCAAGCAACACAGTAACAGATACGTGAGAGTCCATCCATCACTGTTAGGTGTCAATCGCTGAAAATAACGAGGATGGTCCAGAAAACCGATACACCATCTCATTCTACAGAAGCTTGCCTGTCCGAAACAATCCCATTATGCATAATTCCGTGTTTAATAGTAAACTCACATGCAAAAAATTCAATGAAACGAAACTGACAGTTGCATTTTTTAAGAAAACAACTGTATATGCACTAAGGGTTTATCAGGGGCCAACGCAAAATCGAGGATGTCCAAGTATTCGTATTGCATTATTAACATGTCAGAGGTAAATCTGATTGCACACCAACAAATTGTCCTTGCACCAGGTGTATGATAATCTTGGTTTTATGAATGTGAATGATAGCAAATCCAAAATTTGTATTTGAATTTTGGAGTAGTTGAATGCTAACATCATATAACCATGCAGATAGTACAATAAGATGTGAATAGAATGTAACGTCCACGTAACTCGATTCTTTGATCTAGTCTCCTGGAGATGAGCTTCGTCTGTGATGATACTCTTGTTAGTGGGACAACCTACTGCAGAGAAATGAATAAGATGATGATCCTTTAGTATCATAAATAGAGCGACATAATGCGTATAAAATATGCTGGATAGGAGGGAAAGGACTCTCTCTGTATTTGGAAGAAATAGAATTCATGAGACGGCTTGACGAGTATGACGCGATTGGATAGGAGAAAGAAAGGAATCCAGTGAAAAGGCATTTTCTCTTATCCAAAATCGATAACTGAATCAAGATTTTTCGTTCCTCGAGGTCTCTTCCTCTCTGCTCCCTGAATTTACTTATCTTTGCACTCTCCACGAGAAGAGCACGAAATCTTAAGGCCCTCTAGCTAAGAGAGACACCCAAGAAGCACACACTGTGGGAACAAGTCTTTCCCCATCAGACAGCAGAACACCAGTACCACTTTCTTTACTTTTCATGTCCTATCAATCGAAGGAGTGAGAGATGAAAAAAATTCTGCTATTCTTCATCTCTCAAATCTTTATCCTCCCATTCTGGGCTTGTCTCAAACTCCTCTCGGGTGATAATATGCTTTCTCTAAAACGAACGAACAACGTGGGAGAAAGCCTTTTATTCCTTATTCCTTTACATTGTTCTTTCCAGTCCTATAAATTCAAATAAAATCAGGTCACTATATTTCATCCAGTTTAATGTAGACTCTCAATTCACTTGTACTTTACAATTGAAAAGAACAAAGCCAAAGCCACAGAGGATCAGGATCAGGATTCTACTTTAATGCATGAACTTTAGTAGAGGTTGTGGCTGGTGGCCCGTGCCATGTCACCTAACTAGGTATTACTTACTTCCATGAATTACTGGGATTCCGTGCTTTCTCCACATTCTAAATACAAACTTTTTCTGTGAGCTAACACACACACAGAGGGATAGTGGGAGTGTCCGTTTACCCTCAGTAGCATCGATTCGGGTTACAAAACCTGATTTATATTCAATGACATAGCATTTGAGTAACAGACATGTATTATTCGTAATGCACTTTCACCTCATAACACCTTTTCTTTTCAATCTCACAAATCCGATGAATAACCAGCAAAAGTGAAGTGAATTTTTCACATGCACTTTCTCTTACACTTTTAGATTAAGTACTTACTGATGTTACAAGCAGAACTCTAAAGAATGCGAATGGAGTTTATTTTAGTGACACATCGTAGCTTAATGAAAAATTATGCTTTTATTTCATTATTATGCAAATTATGATATTAAAACGGTACACAATAGACTTAATGAGTCACAAAGAAACTATAAGTACTTAAATACAATACTAATACAATATGTAACAGATTTTTCAGTCCGACCACTGTAAACTGATCGGACCAACAAAAGTTTAGCAAACGTAAGTAAAAGGTTTTGCTTGTGGTTGTAGATGTCCTACGTTGACTCTTCAACAGTGTGATCACTTTGATCTGATGGATTCGTTGAAGCTGCAGCAACTGCTTCAGACTCGGCCATAGGTTTTTCAGGTTCTGCAGGTTCTGTTGGTATGTCTGTAGTAGGTTCAACTGGTGGTTCTGTAGGGGCAGGTGATAGATCAGAGGTTTTAACTGTTGGAGAAAAAGTTTCTCGAGGCTGTTCTAAACCTTCAGGATTGGGTGGTGCATATACTTCAGTAGAGGCTGAAACAACGCTTTCTTCGGTTTCTGGAGGTATTTGGGGGACACTTTCAGTGGTCAAAATAGGCACAGGTGTCTCGGAGTCCATCGCAGACTCAACTTCAGACAATTGTGGAGGAGCACATTCCATTGAGGACTGGGTGTCCACGCTTGGCTCAGGATCGACCAATTGTGCCTGTGCCTCTTGTTCATTTACTGCAGTGTCTGTGGATTGGGTTTCTGGTTGTAAGGAAACTTGGGATTGTTCATCTTGACCTTGTTCATACGTTTGAGAGACCAATGCCTCAGTAGAAGCAGTCTGCGCTTCATCATACACCACGTTATAAGCGTTATCTTGCACCTGAACACTTGGAATTTCTTCCTGATGCGGCGGAGTGGGCGCTCTAGGTCCCTCTGATGGAATTACTACAGGTTCTGAAGAAGTCGCCTCCACCTCAGCTATTGGATGAGATACTTCAATTGAAGCTTCTGTAGTTGCAGCTGCAACCAGAAGTTCTGGAGGTGGCGAAGGGTTATCTTTGGATTTGATAAGAAAATGTCCGGAGATCAATTATTTCAGGTTTATTTTGAGGATTAACCACCGCACCAAAAAACAATGTCCAAAGATCAAAGAGCACCAAGCATATAAGTTTACAGGAGTCAGATAATAAACTCTCAGCCTACTAATCTACAAAAAACAGTCAAGAATAAAGAATAAAATGGCAGGTAAAGAAGAGCAGGTGAAAAAACTTCAACTTCAAGCAGTACTTCAAGTTAGTCTCATAGAGCACTAATAATTCTTTTTTTAGAGTAAAACGTATCGCCATTATTGGCACTCATCATTACCAGCAATAGGTAGAACATTCGCAGTCTCAGGTTGATTTTGAGTCACAGGAGGATTATCAATATCCATTGGTTCTTCCAAGTGCGCTTCGAGATGTGGCGGAGCAGATGGCTCCTCGCTATGATAAGGCGGATTAACACTTTGTTGCTCCGGTTGGGATTCTATAACTGAAACATTTGGGATTTCAGGCTCCGTAACTTGAGAGTAGTTCTTATCCGTGTGCGATTCGACTTCACTTGGCCCCACAACCTTATAGTATAAAAAATGACAAAAATACATTCGAATAGCTACGAAGAGCTTGATTAGGGTAACTTAACCACTTTTTCTCTTAAAATGACGTACCTGAGTGTTTTGATCTTCTGGTGGCTGTGATGGCTCTGAACCTGTTTCACCAATATTTGAGATAGCTGTTAACGCCTCGGATCCTTCAGCTGAAGTTGGTTCAGAAGGTGGTTGCGAAGACTCAATTTGAGCTCCATTAGGCTCAACTGTCGGCTCTTCGGCTTCACTATGCTTTTCTGGCGACTCAGCAATCAACGGCTGTGGCGGTGGTGTTGGCGTCTCAACAGGTGAGACCTCTGTGACAAGTTTTTGATCAACCTCCATTGGTTCAGAACTTGATTCTACTACTGGAGTTGCCACAGGAGTAACTTCTGGGCTAGAATCAGCAATCACTGGTTGGGTTGGTCTATTTTGTACACTATCTTTGTTGACGATACTCATCTCCGCGTGCTCAATTTGAGACTCCATCAGGCTTGAGTTATTTGAAATATTATTCAGAGCCGCAGACTCTGGTGGTGCAGTATCCGAATGTTCAGCAACAGCAGTTGCTTCAGCATGCTTAGCCATTGGATGTCCAGCTTAATTGAAAAAGGCGAAATGTGTTACGTTTTTAAAACACTACATGCATTGTGGTCTTGGGGTTGGATAAAAAACTGGGCTTACCATCAGCATCTTCTTTCGGGGGAGGTGCCATCATAGGCTGATTCTGATTAGCCGCACTTTTATTGCGCTCCTCCAATTCTTTACGTGCAACTTCGTACTGCTTTTCTACCAACTTCTTGAAAGTATCATCGTCAACTGCCTTTTTACAATGCTTTTTTAACTCTTCTTGAAACTCTTCACTCGATGTCATAAATTTCTGCTTTTTAGCTTCGAACTTCTTTTCTATCTGCTGTAATTCTGTTTCCAGTTTCTCCTACGGAAATTTGTTGAAGGATAGTAATCAAAACCAAAATGGAGGAAACGATATTATATGCCAATTGAATATGTACCTGATGCATAGTTAAAGATTCGACTTGTCTCTTCAATACTTGCATCCGAGCAGTTGTCACGACTGATCTTATATCTGGCACAACAGTATCAGAGAAGATCTCGTTAATCAGTCGATGGTTTCTTAAGTATCGTCCATGAGCTTTATGCTTTTCTGAGAATCCGTCGTCTTGCTCTAATCATGAACATGCTTTAATGTTAGAATAGTTTATGTTTATCGTGAAATCAAACAAAACATACCATCTTCATCTTCGGCAGGCTGAATTTCTATTCTTCTCTCTGCTGCCGCAACCGATGATTTTGTAGACACGGGCCTTTCGTTGGCTTGTTCACTTAGTTCTTGTTGAGCTGCAACGAGTTTTTGAGCACAATATAAATAATAAATTATTAGATTGTCACTTGTCAAATGACGCTTGATACGAAAAAACTAACAAACCTCTAGTTTTAGCTGCAATGTATGACTGGTATTGAGGAGAATTATGGAACGTCTTAAGAGCTTTTTCGTACTCCACCTATAAAACAAGCATACGCCGAAACCTTTGAATTTGAGCTATGGTTTGCATCTGCCTTATACAGCTTCTCTGTTTTACCTTTTCAGATTCATATTCCGAAATAAATTCTTGTTTATCCGAATCTGGTAAATCTCTCCAAAGCCCTCCAATGATTTTTCCGATTTCCCACAATTTTAAATCTGGATGCTCAGCTTTTACCTGATCCCATACTTTTCGACTGTACCTCATGTACGGCATCAAAGGTTTTTCAGGAGCCTTCGGTGCTTTCGGCATTTTTCCTTCCTGTATAAGGGAGACGAAAGTGTTAAGTAACTTAACTATTGCAGATTCTTCTTTATAAAACTTGGTTAGTTCTACCTGAAATCCTTTGGTTCCCAATTTTTGTGGGTTGAATGCTGGGTGACTGTGCGACGTTTGTACAAAAGGACTTGATCCTCCATCTTTAGAACTTCCTCCTGCAGATGCAGAAGCTCTCAATCGCTCTATAAATCAAGTGGAAATAATAAATTATTGCAAGCAAAAAAATTATCGTTCCTAAGAGGAAATACATACATAGCATGAAGCAGGAATATTTTTACACTTTGAGTATTGAAAGTACCTTGTAAATGTTTCAAATATTCAAAAAGTATAGGCATTGTTACCCGAATTACTTATTTATGAAGACTTATAACTTATCATACAAAAGTGTCCTTACTACTCACTACAACATTTCGTAATAGCTCGAATCCCTACAGTGTGGGGTTCATACAGAAACCAATTTCTGCATAACAAATAAATAATAATACACGAGTCGCAGTAGCATTGATCTGGCTATACAGGTAATTCATAGAAATTTAAAATAGTTTAAGTTATATATAATTAAAGAGATAGAAGAGTATTTGAAAGAGGATAATATAGTAGAGAAAAATGACGATTTTGTAGTGACTGAACGATAAATTACCTTTCAGAATGTTGAAGGCAGGCATACTATGAGAGGAAGTTCCATCTACAACAAATTAAAAATAAAACTAGGGAAATCATAAACTAAGGTACCACATGCAAACACACCTTTACGATGTTCGAGACCTTTTTAACAGAACGGAAACATTTGCATGCTACCAAAGACACAAAACATGCAAACATGCACAAGGTTAGCTTAATAAGAATATTAATTTTATTCTCTCTCTTAATCCACCGATACTCCATGTGTACTTAAACCACTACACTAAAAAACCAAACTTAACCTCAAACAAGATAAGAATTGCGGTGCCACGGACAAAAATCCGACTGTCCACCAGCCGACGGCCGACACCCAAATATTCATGCACACAATTTTTAGCATATCATTCAAATTATGGAAATTACTCTCGAACAAAATTACCAAATCTTCACCCATAAATCTAATCTCAATCCTCCTCTGTGCTCCTACTTCAACATTATTAGTCCAACCCAAAATTCAACTCATTTCAGCAAATAACCACACAACAACAGTTCACCTCGCACCATGCAAAAATTACATTTCAATCGATAAATTCAAATCAACATAAAATCTACATGATATTATTGTTAGTAGACGATGGAGTCCTCATGATAATAAAACACAACAACACACAAACTTACGGGAGGATTGAAGAGAGGAGGCGTGTCTATCCCGATAATTAGGAGGAAGCGCCATTTTACTCCAACTTCCAACAGTTTAAGTGAGTTCACTGTTTAAAAGTGTAATTAATAATTAATAATTATCTACTTTGTTAATTGACATTGACAAACTTGGAACTTGGGAAGCGGCTTTGTTGTGGTTGGGATTTGAATTTGGCGCGAGACCAGCAGGAGTTTTGGTGGTGGTGGTGGTGGTGGTGGTGGAGGGGTTGGTTTGTCTCATGAAGGCCATGTGAGTTGTCAGTGGGGGCTGTTCAAGTTTTTCCCAAATGACTCAATAGAAATAAGTCAATCGAACTCTGTCCGTGTTAGTGTGATTAATACAGAACCAAGGAAGCCTTCCTTATTCCAAGAAATAACCTTCTATCCACTTTTGCCAGCGATTACAATTTACACGAAGAGACTACTCTCAGTAATTTGGGGTTCCTCAGGAAGAGAGGAGATTAATGTGTTTGTACGAATCTCATACTGGATAATATACCATTAGCAGAAGTTATATTTTAATTGGGGTGGTTAATCTCTCTAATGTATGTGTGGTGCTGGTGGTTGTATTAATCTGCATTCTGCTTGCTCTCGTTTATTGATGATCATTTATTTATTTGCAGGCGATCGTTGCAGATCCATAGTGTGTGGAGTCAAGGAAGGCAATTTATTAGCAGGGAGACTGACGAATACTTCGTGACGTAGTAACCTTAAAAGATTGGGAGTGAATCGGAAGGTTATTTAATGGGAATATAACTTACTCCAGTTTTAATAAGGAGGGCTAAGTAAAACAGGAAAGAAGACTTCAGGGAAGTTTTTTGGGGGAGTTACCGATGTCCGAGCGCGGATACATTGACAATGTGCCTTTAAGGTTGACCGCGAAGTATTATCCTCAGCCAAGACCACAGTTCAAGGAAATCGATATTCACATTCCTATAGATGCTCTACAAGATGATGTGAGTTGAATACGTAGTAATACGCACGTGTGTGTTGGGTTTGAGGAGTATTGTAAAATTGCTGAATTTGTAGTATGACTTTTCATTGGAGCGGAGCGCACTTGCCGAGGTTTCGGCTTGGGAGGAATTTAAAGTGAAGGAAGAGCAGCGACGTGCTGAGCAAGCTGCAAAAAGAGCTGAAGAAGAAGAAGCACGACGACAGGCTGAAGAACTGAGGCTGCAAAAAGAGGAAGAAGAAAGACTTAAGAAGGAGGAAGACGAGCGAATTCGTCTAGAGCAAGAGGAAGCCATTCGAATAGAAGAGGAACGCATTAGACTGTTAGAGGAAGAGAGGCGAAAACAAGAAGAGGAGATCAGAAAGGCAGAGGAAGAACGGATAAGGGCGGAAGAGGAGGTTTTACGGCTAGCGGAGGAAGAGCGACTTCGACTTGAGAAGGTGGAACGCTTTAGACTGGAAGAAGATGCCAGAAAAGTTGAAGAGGAACGAAGAAGAGCTGAGGAAGTTCTGAAGCATCAGGAAGAAGAACTCGTCAGACTTGCAAGGATGAAAGAGGAGGTTTCAAGCCCTACATGCAATTTCGAACCAACGGCTGGACATGAATCAAGTAAAGAGTCGTCGTCATCTAATGTCTCAAGTCCCGAAGGAGGAGAAAATACTTATGGTGTAGGGAACAATAAGTTAAATGAAACAGCTGTTGTTACCGTGAAGCAAAAGGTAGTTCCTAGTGTAAGGAGAAATACGAGTATCAACCTATCTGATTTCGAATCGGACACAGCAAATCCGTTTGACAACGTCGAAATCAACTCTATCAATGAGATGGAGGTGTTAGCGTCGATACTAAAGAACAATAGTGTTTCAGTGCCTCCGAGTCAAAATTTTTCGGCCAGAAATAATCAGAATTTGTCCAGCAGTACTGGTACTGCTCACGCTCAGTATGGAACTGGAGTCTCACAACAATCACAGCATGCACCGCAGACACAGCTTTTGCAGCAACATCATCAACCTACGTATCAGCAAAGTTCACCGGTAGTTAATTGTTACCCTGCAATGCATAACAACACTCATCATCACCAATCCTACCCTGCTCAACCTCCTCAGCACCCTCACCACCAGCAGTGGAATTATTTTGCACCGAGCCCAGGGTCTCCCAGCTCTACTCCAGAACTTTCTGTAAGACGCGATGTAGCGACTTCAGCTCCACCATTGCAAGTCACCAACCAGTCAAACAATCCTGTAACTTCGTCTAATTCGTTTACTAAATACTACTTCCCTTTACTGACGAGTATGGCTGACTCCAATAGAGACAGACAAAGTGCTCGTAATAATATAAATCATGGTTACTCCCAGCCCCTCCCGATTTCAGGGGCTGCTCCACCGCCAGTAGGCCTTAACGCTGGTCTCAATCCATTTCTCAACCCTTCGCATTCGCCTGTTCAACAATTTCCTTTATTGGGCTCGCTTTCGAACCCACCGCAGTTTCAAGGCTATTGGGGAAACGATGGGAATGCTGCAGGATCTGTAGCGTCGCAAACTTGTAATATGACTTCAATGTCTACACCAAACGGTCCACCGATTTCGGCAAGTAAATCAAGTCTAAGTCACAGCCAAACGGGGACAGATTTATCTTCATCGACAGCAAATGGTTCTCAGCATCCCCTGCGATAATTGAATGAAACGCTCGTTCTTGTGTGTTTTTACTTTCGGAGTCTTTTTGTACGTGATACTTCTAACTTTTCAGATGATGGCTATTTAGGTATTATAAAATCTTGTCAACTCGGTATGTACTAGTTTTATGGCATAAATTATTTCCTATATAGGACGGTGGAACACTATATCGTTTGTGATTGTCGTATCAAAAGTAATTTTATAAAGCAGCATATATATGGAATCGTTACAAAGCAATGGCTGACTTGTACTTTTATTTCTGCGCTGTGTTCTCCGGGAATCCTTCATAACTACTCATTGCATATTCATGTGATTTTTAAGGCTTCCTCATCTGGTTCTCGTAAGGTTTGATCTAAATAAATCGTAGTTGTAGCCTGTAGGTGCATGATGATTATGATTCCGAAATTACAACTGCACGATAACTCATAATCCTGTGAAATGTAGACTGTAGACTCGTTTACAGGCTTGGAGAAGTAAGATTGTACTTGGAACGCTTGCGCTTTTAGTAAAGAAAGGCCTGCAGATCTCATGCTCTGAGTGTGAGGGTGCGTTGGTATGCTACCCGGATCGGCGAATGTAAGAGATTTAGTCTTTGTTCAGATTCTGGAGTTGCTTATCTGTCTCCGTGATTTTCCATTATTTTTTGGTTAAATCTCATCTAGCAGTGGTACCAAGTGTCTTCATACGCTTGGAATAAATTCATACTGACTCAAATAAAAGAACTCCATTTCTGTCAAACTCATTAAAAATTAATTGTTCCCTGGCTTTCTCCCCGACCTATTGCCCATCTAGCTCGCCTTTCGTTCTTTCTTAAAAAGTCTTTTAGCCATTTCCGATTTGCATTAGTTTCTTCTCATGCAGACGCGTAAATTAAAGTGGAAGTGAATTCTCTCGTGATGTTACACTGGGAAGTGAGAATAAAAAATTTGATTCTGGAGTCAAGAGCATGAAACTTTTGAATTCGTGCTAGTTTCTATCTTTCTATACACAGGAGCCTATTTCTTGCTTCAGTTCAAGATTACAGTCTACAGTGGATATAAATCTAAAGCGATTTTCATTCATGAAAATAATGGCACTCCGATTTGGATTTTGTGAAGTTCATCATTCATCTTGACTTTGAATACCACCGTGGGAAAATGTTGTGGAGTAGAATGGTGATTTTAATCTTTCTTTGGAATTCAGTTGACATTACCTCAGAAACTTTTGTCCGAAGTTCAAAGCACGAGGAAGCACGAGGTTAGTTACATTTTCCATTTTGTTTGAGTGAAAGTGATTATATTTCTCCTGCTCTGCTGAAATCCCGTTTGGCTTGAAGTAGTTTATCAACAGTGGCTTTCAGGGATTTGGGAGGTCATGTCAATCATTTATTTGCTGGGACTGGGGATTGTGTAAAGAGCCTTGGAATGCAGATTTCGATTTCGGTCTGCAGAACAAGACGAGATTGAATAAAAGGCATCCCATGCCCCTGAGATCGGACTCAGGAGATGGACTGATTACTTGTTTTCCTTCCACTTTCCACCGACCATTCGTTGCATGTGAATGAGTTCTGCTCCAGTCTCAACTCGCCTCTCTTCGTATTTGACTTTCGCTTCACTTTCTCTTTTGCACAAAGTCTTGTTGGTTTTGCTTCAACAGAATAATAATCATCTATCTCGTGTTGGGATTTCGGAATCAACGGAGTCAGAGAATGTATCACTTGAATTTTTCTTCATTTTTCTCGAAATACCAT
>JAQGBV010001670.1:0-14442 GCA_034698685.1 Isotomurus pseudopalustris
GTATGGCAACCACTCCCTCACTAAACTAAGTAAATCTCCACAAGCAGAGTGGGTAACATTATGTCGAATAGCCCAGTGTGCTAATTGAGTCAACTTATCACTAGGGTTGATATCTTTTTCATTGCTTTCGACGTCTACTACATCTAAGTCCACTTCACTGGCCCTACTCACTACCGTTTCGTTAGTTGAATCGATTGAACTAATCTCCTGACCTACATTACTAACATTCTTTTGAATTGACTTTACAAAAATTTCCGTTGATTGCACGCTTGCAGAAGTTTCTTGTATATTTATGGTAGTATCGTCTGTACTACTTCTAATCTTTGCCAGAGTCGCTTGAACCTGCTCCAAAATCTTCCTTTTCCGTGTTCGAGTTGGTGTCAGGCTGAAGTTTTTCTGATGATGCATTATTAGGAGATACTTTTTTCACTTTAATCTTGCTCCGGTCAACCGAATTTCGAAGCCAACGGCTGATGCAGGAGATTACGTTACTGTCGGTTACAGGATTTACATGCTTGGTTTTCTGTACTGCCTCTATAATCAAAATGTAGACCACCGTGCTTAATCAAGAGTATTTTATACGTGTAGGCGTCAATTTATAATGTTGCTGTTACCTGTGATAACAGTAACCAGAGTGTGCTTAGCGAAAGGAATCTTTCCAGATGTACTCGTAAAACGAAGTTGAAGGGCGAGCTCATGGGAAATGCAGTGATGCATTATGTTGAATACATTTTTAGACCCACTACTGCCTCCGATTCTTGTCAATGAACAAACCTAATCAAAGCAAATCGTTTTAAAATCAGATACTATCTTTCACTTGCCAAGGTCAGTATAAAAGGATTATAAAAACTAACCAGCAGTTGGTAGTTAATCGGGTCTTCTAGCCAATTTCTTAAATCTTCAAGTTCCGCCACAGTTTTCAAGGGCAAGTGAGGAATCGAAGTCTTCACATGATCAGTACTTGCTTCGGTAGCACTGAGTCTAAATAAAGCTGCTTTGATATCCTTCAGATCCGCTTTTATACATTCCCCTTGCTTCAAACATTCTTCTTGAAATACTAAAATCGATAAGTGATATTACTCATTGCGCAAGATTGAACCAATTTGAATTTTATCATCCTCGTGTGTACCTGTCTGCTCCTTATGCAGTGTTTCGAGTTTCTGTTGTACCGACCTCAGATCTTCTCTCAACTCGTCGTCTTTAAGTACAAGTTGATATTGAATCGGCTCCACATCTAAATGATTGCACAATTAGTATTACTGAAAGTGGGTGTTGCGGGCTAGTTATAAATAGCAAAGAAGTGTGAACAATTACCATGGTTAGCACCCTCCGGGATTTCCGCTGTATTTACGATTGCTGGAATATCGTCTTGAACATCTGGGGCCCGGTCTGATTCACCTGCGAATAAAAATACGGGTTATTGGAGGAATATGGAATTAATTGACTATATAATGCCTTTTACCATGGAAAACATGATTTCGAGGGTTCTTCACGGCAGACGTGGCTTCGTTATCTTTCTGCTTTCTTTTCCGTAGCCTTCCTTTGACCTCACATTCACTGCTTTCTGCGTCTGCTTCAGGCTTCTTCACAGCTTTATTCGCTCTTGCCTTGGCTTGTTCATATGACCCTGTGTTAAAAACAGAAATAATTTCAAGAAATGAGGTAAATTACACACAGCAGAATGATCGACAGAAGCATGATTGAAAAGGTACAAATGGACATGCTAATTTTAATAATATGTGTAATGAAAAACTTGAAGTTACCGTAAGACTTAATTAGTTTAATTTTCAACCTGTCCCAATTGTCTTCTGTTTTGTTGTCGGAGTTCTTCGCTAGTTTCTTCACTGCAGCTGTCGTCAAATGTGATGGCCAGAAGCAGTACTCCCTGTCGTCAGTAACCCAGCTTGATGGCACAGCTTCGACTGAGTTGTCGATTTCAAAAACCACAACACTGAATTTACTTTCGGAAATAGACTCCATTGTAACGCAGATCTATTCTGAACTGATCAGCTTGAAGGGCTGGAGGAAAGTGTAGTTGTAGTGAGTTGGGAATTGGCGGTTGCCTATTGGCGCCATGAGACAAAGGAAACCAGTAAATGCACATTTCCTATTCATAAAATGCACATGAAAATACGGGGTGTATGTAATGTTGTGTTCGATGGATTAAATGTACATTATATTTACGGAGAAGTCAGTTAACTTTTGATGATGTTTAAGACGGTACTGTTTAAGTACATGAACTAACAGAATGGCAGCTATTGTCATTTTCAATGCCCGTTAGTTGCCTTAAATGTAATCAATAACAGCATATGATTTTTAAATGCGGAATATTTACGTATGCATCATTGCAATTGTATGTATTTAAGTTTTCAATGGTTTTTCGGAAACTTACAATGCCTGGCCGATACGAAATAGGATATTTTGCTACTTGGGTAGTACTTACTCCAACTATTGGCTCATTTCATTGGAGTACATATTATATTGATCTTATCTTCAATCGTCGTTTATTATTATAATAAATCTAAATTTTAATTGTTTTTATGTACAGAATGGTGGCGAACAATTAAACAAAGCGGCCTTATGTATTTAAAGTGAAAAATAGACTACACTACAGACTTGAGCTGTGTACCAAATAGAAACGCAAATATTCTGTCAGCCTATACTGCCAGACATTTTGGGTGGATTCATATTATAAATTATTCAGTGACAATTTGACCCACACTTGTGTTTAAAAATAGAATACGTGACGACGCTCTCTGTTAGAAATACTTTCACCCAAGCAGATGCTAATATGACAGTCCAGTCAATAAGATAGGCGGAGGTCTCTTCAATTAAGTCGATATCTACCAACACCCTTCCATTTTAACGAACAATAAATATTTTGAGGATGGCCATCCTCCACTTCAACTGGCGGAGGTGTTCCAAAGGAATGCTGAACCCACGATGAGAATACGAGAAATTATTGAATGAACTTAAACGCTGTTGTCCCACAGTACAAGAGCTTTAGTGTTGACAGACCTGTCTGGAACAAGAAGAAGGTATCTGCTTTTCATGGGAGATCGGTGACACCCAAATGCGCTAAGCGAACGAGATAACATCTTTTTATTGAGAAGACCATCCCCACTTTATAGAAGACATACACACACACAAGTCCTCTTTCATCTCATTACTAACTATCCTCATCTCATCAAAGTTAATGGATACTTTTGCGCTATAATTGTCACTCGTATGCTTTCAAAATAAACGAACTTTTCTTCACAACCCTGCCAGAAATCCTTAATGTGTTAGTCTGGCATCATCAGATCACAATTCCACACTCTTCCATAATGAAATGAAGTTATACGTAGATCTACTTTTATAAACAACAGTTCTTTAAAACAAGGGAAAGTATACACAACACTTTACATTGCTCTACTTGGATTAATTATTGATCCAGTGTATTTTAACAGAGAAACCCAATCAGTCTCATCATCATCAGGTTGACTTAAGAAATGCTCATCAATCTAGGATACAATGGAGATGAATCACCAATTATCTGACGTCTACTAAACTACTAACTACTCTCAAAAAGCTTTACTGCTACCAGTCACCACATATTTAATAAGGTACCTCCAAATTAGGAGTTTAATTAATTAAATGAACAAGCTCGTAATAAGCTATCACTACTTGAATCTCAGCCGTAAATATACTTCCCCTACCAATTGTCTTGTGTTATTGGTTGATTTCTTGGTAAGTAATTTTTCTACCCTGACCATGCTACTTGTCAATGTGTAACCGGTTCGTCGCGGATTGGATCTTAGAAGAGAAATATTATAGGTGTCTTTATATGGAATTCCATTGCATTATTAGAAAGAATTCAATCAAGATTCGAAACTGACATTATACTGATGTTGTTTGTTACTGTTACATAACAAATGGAAAACTACTCAATTCATCGATGTCGATTGGTTTCCTAACTAGGCAAGAGATGTTTTGTGCTAAGGAGAAAAGAATCTCTCTTGATTAAGAGTACAAATAATAATGACGTGCATTGTGTATCGATTACACTCTCATTTTTAGTCGTCCCCAAAAACTACCCAATATTCTGTCAATTACACGCGACGCGAGAATGACAAAATATCCTCCAAAATCTCAGGTCAGTCCTTGTGAGCATTTTTAATTGATGACTTGAAGCTGATCGCGAGACAATTGAAGTTTGTTGGAAGATCCTATCATCTTTAAATTCCACTGAACTTTTATTGAGGAAACATGCGTAAAGAAACGCGTACAGATGACTTTATTTTAAGAGTTTACGTGCCTCTAAACACCTCTGACAGTAATAAAGTTGGAGATACGAATAAAACACTTGGTTCATAGAAGTCTCCTTTACTTTTTCATAGTTCGTTTTAGTGGCAGTCGTGGTAGTGACTAGTCCAAGACTACATACGCCTTTTGTCCAAACACGTTTTTAATCTCAGGTCAAAATCTGTGTTCTCACCTCTTTACCCATAATCAATAATTTACAGCTTTCAAGTACCAAGCTAGTAGTAAAAACCATCGTTAACGACAGCATATCCACCACCTACAACTACACCACACTGCAACTTCAAAATGTATTTACCAATATTTAATTGTACTCTTTTGGAAATGAAAAATCCACACTATCCATTAGTTTCATTGGGCCATCCGTCTTATCTTACATGACCAGCTTCATTCAACATTGTTGCATATTGCACACACAGCACCAGCAGCAGCCCGTAGAAGTAAAGATAACAGCGTTTGCCTCTAGAGTGCCTGTGGATGAATGAGATGACAAAGCTCTGCAAAGCAAATGTAATCAAAATGAAGAGAGAGAAGGTTATTGTTAACAGGGACTGGAGATAGTGTGTCAAGATAAGACCAGTTCCGGCTGAATCTCACGATAAGGAATTGATTCAAAGGAACTCGCTCTCAACTGATACAGATTACCGCACTGCCAACCAAAACTTATACACACACAAACCCTTCATCTGGTCTTCAAGAGCGTTGCACAATAAACATTTTATACGAAAGAAGAACTGTCCTGTCCTCCCAAATAGATTTACGATGACTTATAAACCAACTCAGCCTAACATTATCATCTAAGATAAAAAAATTAAATTCAGTTAACAATGCAGCAACCCCTTTTTCACTTCATCTTTCATTCTGTCCAGTATCAGTTTGTCCACTGATGTGCGTAGCACAATAAGCTTCAGTGGGAGAAAGCATATTGAACCTTAAAGGTGCTGGTGGTGGTGATGGTAAAAGATGAGTATAAAAAGAGACACAGCAATATGATAGAAAACGAATGGGTGTAATGGTACATTAGGTAGAAATTGATCAAGCATCGCTATCTCCCCAAGATCGGGGAAGACTGCTATGAGGCTGGTTGGTGTTAAAGTAGAGAATGACTGTGACTGTATACTAAGAAGGGGGGACCTTATTCGAAGGCAGTGTCTGTGAGTTTCCATGTAGCTCCATTATATTTGAGATGGTGGTGTGGTGGTGGAATATTATTTATCAGAGGAAGAAGGGTACCGTGGGGGAGGCAGTGGGGACGTCAGAGTGAGTGCAGCCTATCTGAGTACATTGTCTTATCTTGTGTTTCCAGCCCGAGCTTTTATCATCCATCCAATGGGGTCCGTATCTTCAATTTATCTTTATTTTGCAGGCTTTTCCTTATCGCGTAGTCATTAGAATATCTTAATATCCATCCTACTCGGAGCCAAACAGAAGTGAACTGATAAGTCAACGCGCTCCATTCCTCTCCAAAAACCGTATCGCAGTTTATGAACAAAAGATGTTTTTCACTCCAATGCTCTCCTCCCTTTCCCTGCTTAACTCACACTGCATTTACTCTTTAACTGATACCCCAAATACATCGCCTTTATTATTATTGTCATTATTTCGTGTCTTCCAAACTTTAACTCTTCCCCTGAGGAAAAACTACGACAATCAGCCTTTCACTTCCTCACTCTCCCAACCCACCTTGCTTGCTTACGTCCTACTTAGTCAACCAAACATTCCTAGGCAAATGTCTCAGATATCCCACCACTTCCAAATGCATCTCGTATCGTATGAAAAGCACTAACTTTCCCGTTATCTCTCCATCACAAACCACTCTCTCTCT
Source organism: Isotomurus pseudopalustris (assembly GCA_034698685.1). Classification (NCBI taxonomy): domain Eukaryota; kingdom Metazoa; phylum Arthropoda; class Collembola; order Entomobryomorpha; family Isotomidae; genus Isotomurus; species Isotomurus pseudopalustris. The sequence goes on from JAQGBV010001670.1 coordinate 6,128, forward strand.
CTCTTCCATTATTATCTGTATCCTATCCCCTGCTCCCTTCACAAATGACGTCAAATTAATTGTACGTGCAGTATCTCATTATTAAGTCCTACTTTACTCATTGGCCATGAAAATATTCCCCAACTATCCGAGTAGATTTTTAAAATAGCAAGCCTGTTTTAGAGCAGACTGAATTTAAGGTTTCCGCGAAACTTGCCGTCTTAGAGGAGGTTCAAACTGCCATTTGCCTTATCAGATTTCTCAGTGAGCATGGGTGCAAGGAGACAACCTCAAATTAGTCCCAATTAATTTACAATCAATCTCATTTTGATCGTAATCTGGACCTCGCAGTAAGTTAAGGCTATTGTTCCTTATGACGAGGTTGCTAGCTCCACAACTCTGCTGTAGATTTTAGTAGTTACCCTTATACTGTGTAATTACAGACTTGCTCAACCGTTCTAGTTTAGCATGCAAGTCGGTATTTACGAGAAATAGATACAGAGAGCTCGGCCACAAAGCAAAAGGCATTGTTGTTGTTCCAGTCTGGGGAAGTGGAAGTCATATCGGATTTCCATCCTGAGGGCATAAGTAGTGTGTGTGTGTGTAGCTCTTGTTGCTATTGCATGTCTTATTTTAGTCTTCACAATATGAAGAACTTGAGAATCGATAAGGATCTCTGTTTAGCAGACTACTGACTCCTTTTACACAACAACAATAAGGCTCTCCTCACTCATTCGCATATTATATCAAAGCCAAAAATGCGCTCTTAACTTATGCGCTACGAGTCTCTGAAGAGACTTATGTGGGACAGACTAGAGTTGTGTGGGCTTAACCAAGATTAGTATGAAATATGGAATTTCTCTTTTTGATTTTATGTTAATACATCTCTTCATCTCGCTCTTCCTCCATCGCTATCTCCTTCCTCTGTCTGAGTCAGAGTGACAGGATGGCAAGGAATGATATATCTCGTAACCCTATCTCACTTCTCTCTGTGGTAGCTCACTACTACCATTGCTTCCGTACATCTTCTTTCCCATCATAATACACACACACAGCACAACCAAAACTGCTAATCCTGAAGAGGCTCTCTTCTTCCACCACTAACTCTCCATTCCGTCATGTCATTCTTCATAACTACATAAGACTATGCAACTAAACCATCTCTCTCTCTCATCTTCTTAAATCCCTCACAAGAATAAACCTTAGAAATAACAGCACAAGTTGTTGCTCAACAGAAAAGCCTTGTTCTCGTTGCAATTGGATCATATTTAGTTTCTTATTTGCTCCTCTTTAACAAAATCATATTTCGTAAGACAACATGTGAGGACAAATCATTTGTTGTAGTTCTTCATCTAGAACCCGCAAGAAATGGGAAATAGGACAAAAGCAAAAACTGAGAGACACGATATCTAACTCATCATCAGAGTGAGTCTGACTTCTGCTGAGAAAACAGTCTCTGTGTATCTCTCCTTTCTTTGCTCCTATCCTCTATCTCTCTCTCTCGATAATACAAAGTCTCTCAGAGGCACTTTGGTGATGCATCGTATTTGTGTGCCCATGTACACCCATTATATCATCGTGAAGAGACTGATATGCTCTCTGATGTGATGTGTGATTGAAGAAGAAAGTCTTCTTCCTATCTTTCCTTGATGGCGAGTTCTTATCAGTCCTTCCATTTCCTCTCTCTCTCTCTCCATCCCAAATATCATCCATAGGCTTCTCTCTCCCTGATAACAACTGATACCGATTCCTCAACAACGCGAGACATGGGTTGCCTGCTCAGTGCAGCAACTGCGTATACTTACCCCTTCCACATATAATTTAACTGCCTTTCCACATATTTTAACTGAGATAAGGAGCACCGAAAGGTTTCTCCAAAATGGAAGCGAACAATCAGAATATCTCAAAATACCTCAAATTGGTGAATGTACCTATAATAGTATTTGATCGGACGTGATGCATCAATGGATCTCTGTGAACTGCATGCGCATTCCTAAATTCCAACGCGATTAACTTCCAAACATGTTATATTATCAGCGGGTCATCGTCTCGTTCAAAACATAATTTAACTTCATACCAAACAACGAAGAGATAAGGACGAAAAACTTTGCTCAATGATGCTGCTGCTCCTATCACAATCTCGTCACGATCCAATGTCGACGTCGATAATGTCAAAAGGTTAAAAAGAATCGAACACGCTTTTCAAGCTCTTCTTTGAAATTATTGAATATCCCAATTCTTTTAAATACTTGAACTCTCGTTACTTTGTACTTTGGTTGGTAGTTTAGCAAGTAGAAAAGTGGTTTTTGGTTTTGCGAAACGCAAAGACAAACAACACTTACGTGAGTGTGTACGTTGTACGTGGAATTAAATGAAGAGAAGGGCAGGCTGAATGACGTGAAATCAATAAATCAGTGTATCATGGGATATGTTGACACTGATAGCTCTTTAACCAAATATTTAATCGCTCTCTCGAAGATCAAACTACGATAATGATTAGGAAAAATTTATAGCTAAAGGTTTATTACAACTGACTTGCAGTTAACTAGTCTATTGGGAAAACACACACTCTCTCACATTATTGTGATGAATCACTCTACGTATCTTGATAAATAGTATCCTCCTAGATTTACATGTTTGTTCCATTACGTAATAATGTGAAATATCCAAGACAAACTGAGGTGATATTTTATTGATACACAATAAGGAATTTGACTGACACAAATGATACACCTAAATCAGATTAATGTACAGTGTACACCACTTGAGACTCAATTTGAAAACTAAATGTAAACGGAGCATCGAAGCGAGAGTGCATTAAAGAAATATCAGGGAGATGGAGAAAAATCTTGCATCGGAGATATGATGGCATGCATTGGTGGTAGTGGTGACAAGAGGGACAAATCCTTTCAGACTAATAATCTTAATCCTTCAAACTTAAAATGGAATTCTCCCCTACCTGTCCACTCGAACAGGTAAATAACATCTGAGGCGACGATCTACCTAATAGCCATTGTAGAGATGTGATGGTTTATCAAATCACTCAACAAGTATGTTCTGGTCTTCTTTTTATGAAAGCTCAGAGATGAAACGAAGAGACACCACCACAGAAGAGCAATTTGTTGGTACCTGTTCCCTAGCTGCATAGAAGAAAGTTAAACCCACATTTGATTAGCATAAAGATGGTCTAGAGATAGGCCGGGTGATAAGGTTGACGTACAACAATCGCCAAAATCCATTAGCATTTGCATGATTACACAGGAGAGTGGATTGAAATGATGATTTTATGCATTGAAAGTGATAAGATTACAGGTTGATTGGTTATCAGTCAACTTTTTACCTCATTTGCGCTCAAAGCAAAAGCCACAATAATACAGTCATTGTTGCCTTTTCCATTCGTTCCTTAAATGCTCTCCTGTCAAAGAACTCTAATTTAGATTAGATTTCGTCTACTCAACCGTCTTCAATCTGTATCAGCGTCTATCTCTATGTTCATTTCTGGTCGTAATGGACGACAGGTTATTATTACCACCATCACTTCTCAGTCACCAATCTTTTCAAGGTTAAGCAAACTTAAAAATATACACCTTCTTTGACTTTCGTTTATAAACTCGATCTCGCCCACTGATAACACACGAATATGTGGCGATAATGAGAAAACTAGTCACATAAATTTTATTCACTCTCCGAATCATTTAGATAAGTTATTGTAATAACTCTACTGCACACACATGCTGCATCCTTGTGCCTTGAATTGCTGGCTCTTCGTCTTCGCTCATTATGCGAGAAATATTACGCAACCTGCTGCAACCACTTCTCTTGACTGTAATTCTAAGGATGTGCTTAAAAGAAGAACAGAACCAAATCTGATCTTTCAAGGAAACAAAGCGATATTTGATAAAAGCAAGGCAAAGGTACAAAGTAATGGGAAGCTGAGATAAAATCATCCACATCAGACTTACGAACAGAAATGAACTTCTTGAGCGATACATCACGTTCACAAATTCATAATCGGTACAGATTTTAGATGAGAGCTGAGATAGTGAGCTGAAACAAAAGCTTTCCTCTTTTATACGAGGGAGTAATAAGCTTTTGATAAGTATAGAGGACAATAAAAAGCCTCTTCTGATTTGATGGAAGACGATGCAACCATCGAAGGAGGAAGGTAGCTAACTGCCCATGCTAAAGTATAGGAACGAACTTTAGTGATGGTAGAACACTCAAGAAAAGGAAGGGAAGTAAAAGGAAGCTCAGATTGAGTGGAGATTATTTTGAGAAACAGAATGACGACGACTACGCGATAGGGCAAGGAGCGAGTAGCGATGCAATGGTCCGTTTGAGTTTCTTACGAGAAAGTTTCAGGGAATTGCTTAAATGTTGTATGCGCGTATCTATTGATGGTTGGTTGTTGGAAGGTTTTAGGGAAGAAGAAGAGCGATTTCCTCTTATCAGACTCATCTGGAATGGAATATTTGATAAGAATCTTCATTAATTCTAAGAAGGAGACAGCTGTGTAAGAACTGTGAGGGCTTTATCGGGTCTGGGGCATCTCTCCCGAGGACCATATCTCCAGATCCCATCTAAGATGTCTGAGCAAACCCTTGAGTACTTGCTAGAGAACTACGTCCATTCACCAACACTATAATAACGCTCCAGAACTCTTGCGAGCTCCTTCACATCTTCCCGTTTCGTGCAACATGAACATTAAAACCTGCACTTTCCTTCTTCAATATTGTACACACACTTCAGACCTCCTCTGCATTGTCCTCCAATCCCCTTCCACTATGAAACCCAGGACGTGTGTGGAAATATCCAAAGACCCAAACTTTCCGATGATTCTCTAATATTACCCAAGATTTATTCCAAGAAATTACTCAAATTGCCCTACTTGCCGTAATAAAATGTTACCGTTTATAGTAAGCGTCGTTTCTCCAACTTATCTTTCAAACAATCTCAAGACCCTTCGTAAAAAGTTGCGTAGAGTAATAAGTCTAAATGGCTCGTTTGATTTCATCAACTCTTCACGATGAGAGTAACTGAGGATTTCGTTAAACTGTAAACATCGGTCTAATTTAGAAATAGACCCCTCCCTGTTCTTCACATCGTTTATCTTCCTGTTATTACCTCAGAGGTCCCTTGTGTTTGTATCCTCTCAGTTACACATTCCAAATTTACCCTCATCTCTTCCATTCATTTCACACTTCCACACGAACTATTAGACGAGAACAACATCTCTAAACTTGGTAAATACTAAGATCAAGTTTCACATTCTCAAATAAATCTGGTCAATTACCATCACCTTGAAATCTTGAGTGACTTTATAGTACAATGATCATCTATCAATTAGAGCGACAACAACTCGCTAGCGTCATTTATAACTTCTCCGTGTAGGAAAAAGTGATGATAATGCGATAAAACGATTAGTCGACAAATTTTTCAGAATACAAGTCAATTATTTCAAAGCTGACAAAACTTTTCTCTTGCCAGTCGAGTATTCCTAATGTGGTGGTGAGATAAGGAGAGAAAGGACAGGGCTACGTGTACGCAGCTAAGCAGCTGATACATTGGCTGTGTGACTGATTTAATCATTTTGTAGCAGTCTGCTGAAAAGTACAATCGTCGTATGTACAATTACTGTCTCAAAGTAGAGCTGAATGGTTATATTTCTTGCTTGATAAAAAGTGGGTGCAGTTGCTAGTTACTTGTGAGACGATGTATTTAGGCTGCATAATAGATTGTACGATAGGAATCGTGGTAGTCTGATAAATATGATACTTCACTGTGACATGGACTTCAAGCAGGAGGAGAGAGAGTGAGAATCTGTGAGGAAGACTTATTTTACACTCCAAGTCTTGTCCAGTCGAAGGAGTCTGTGTGAGCATTTGGTCACTCGCTATCTCTCTCGGATTGAAATATATGGCTGTAAGTGCATCTTTCTTGGCAGTGAATACATAAATAGATGGATAAGAATTTACTGTCAAGTACAAAGCTTTTCTCTCCTTTTTACCATCTCTACATTAAACTCGATCGAAGTGTTGGACTGCCTAAGGCCTCGAGGCTCGAGACAAGCAAAGATCAAGTAATAAAATTCGTCCAGGGCAATCGAATATGATTTGATAAAGTAACCGAGAGAGAAGAGAAGAGAGAGTGAGATTCAGTTTGATGGTCGTAAGAGAGAAATGAGGAAAGGAAGGAAGTACGAATATCTTGAGCAATGTAAAACTAATGTCTGATGAGAATAGTTAGATGGATAGTTTCTTCGAGACGAATGGGTGAGAGAGAGAGAGAAGTACAAAAGAAAGAGAGGTCTGTGGAGAGATACGCGACTGCTACAGAAGTAGAAGTATCGGTGATTTATTATTTTTATCTGTCAAAGGGAAATGTAGGAAGAGAGGCTGATTACTATGCAGGATAATGACGTGCCATTAAGGCATCCCAAAACTTATTTTGGATTTCGCATTATCTAAGAATAAGAACCAGAGACAGAAGAGCATCAGCAACACATTTCTTCCTTTAACTGGTTTAATTTTCCTCTTCAATCCAGACTCTCTCTCTCTCTCTCTCTCTCATATAATTTAGATGGGCATTCTTACCCAAATACCTCCGCGTCTACAAGTCCTTATCAAGTGGTTTCAAACAGACTAACCATCACCGACGCGAACGCAGAAACCATCCATGAAAACTGAGATATTCCTTCACACACACTTTTGCTCACACCTTGCTTCCTGCAGCCGCATGTCTGATATAATAACTAATGCATCATCTAACACTCCCAGCAGTCACAGATTACTTCCCGACTACTGCTGCTACTTCCCACTAGAAAAGTAACCTACACTATCTTTCCAGTTAGATTAGTTACTCTCCCCATACAGTTTAGACAGTGCAAGCCACACTCGTGGGTTGTGTTTTCAACTAGTAACAGATAGATAATTCCGTGTTATGTCTTATTTCTCTCAGATACTTGCACCACACTTTTGTAAACAGATCGATAAGCTAAAGCTTCTTCTCAGACACTGCAAAACTTTTAGATTCGCTAATGCAAAACTGACTTGTTTTGAACATTAAAACTACACAAGTTATTGCATTGGAATGGATTTCGTGATCTGTTTTTCTCAAATGTAAGTTTATGACTCGGCTGTCACGCTCAAGTCTGAGGAATTTGAAAATCCTCCTCTAAATAAATCTTGGCGAGATAATACACACGAGTCAATCATAAAAAGTAGATTCTTACACTTACGGAAATCGCCCGGAGTAAAATTAGATGCGGGAGAGCGGAGAGCCACCAGAATTCCAAACTTTCTCCCCACACCTCCAAGCAAAAGAGCAAGGAGGCTGCTAATCTCAACAACTTAATGATTCGAATTTCCATTTTATATTGCACACAAAGGCAATAAGATACGAGAAGAAATGATTTCTGGCGAAGTAAGAGACGTAGGACCGAACCGATTTACTTTCTCTACAGACTGACAAGACTCAACTTTTATTATTAATAGGCTCCCATAAATTTCTCTCTCTCCTTCATCATCTCAGCATTAAAGTTCCTGTCTATCATCGGAACTTGAAATCGCATCAAATCCATTCAACGTGTCTTATTATTATTATCATATTTGAAATGGCCTTTGAGTATCAAGAGTCAAGACTGTTATGAGGAGAGTTGGAGTAGACCGGGCTTTATGATTCAGTTGAGGCCATCGGGGTTAGGCAGAGAGGGCACAGTGTCATTCATAAACTGAGTGTAAGAAAGCACAGAGAAGTGAAAAAGTTAAAAGGCTAGTGAGTATGAGGGAAGTGGAAGGGTAATAAAACTAACTACGGTAAAGGTTGAAGAATCGCACCCAAAGGTATCATCACACCAGAACATCAGATTGGAACATTCTCCCTTTGTGTTGGGCCTTACATGGTTGGAACTTTCTCCACTTTCTCCACGGGTAGGAGGCCGCAGATACGCTCTGCATAAGTCTCTAAGAAGTTGAAGGGTTGAGGAGATTGTGTTGCGGATGGATGTATTAAATAGCAGTTGATAGGAAGGAAGTGTACGGTGGTGGCGGGTGAGTTAGTAGCTGCATTGGTATTGAAAGTGGCGAGTTAAGAAGAATCAGAGGAGGTCGTAAATCGGCAAAATGTATGAATTGGGACATAAGCTTAAGCGAGAATAGTTAAGAGATTTCTGGGGGAAGGAGAGATATCGAGGAATAAGTAGGAGAGAGCCATATCAGACGTCTATACATCACAGAACACTGACACTATCGAATCTCGCCATTCTTGGGCCCTCACTCCTCGCAAATGACACTTCGCTAATGTAATGTTAGATTTCTAGATCTTCACTAAAGATATCG
>JAQGBV010001671.1:0-14441 GCA_034698685.1 Isotomurus pseudopalustris
TAAAATTAACAAAGCTTCTCTTGAACAATTAAATGGAATGAGTGACGGAATCATGACATCCTCAATCTCATTTCAACCTCCGATTCATTCATCCAAGTGTGTCAGAATCCAGTCATCGGCCACTCTGACAGACTTATCAGTTGAAAATGTTTCACCACTTTAATTTCGTAAAACAGGTGGTTTCCGTTTATTTTCAGAGAAAAATCTAATTATTACAATGTGATGAACTGATGAGAGAGTACGAATGGATATTATTAACTCCTTATTAATTAACTACTATGCGAGCTGACTCACATATAATTTATTTTACTCACTCACAAAATCGTGCACAGTTTTATAAGTTTAATTTTATGAAAATGAGTGTAGATGGTTTTTAAAAAGACTTATAGACTTATAATATTCGCATCATAACACGTAATTGTTTAGCATTAAAGTTAAACACTTGTGTTAAAGATGAAATCGCTTGGTCGTGTAGATTGTTTTATTTTTTGTACTTGCCATGTTTACACTTCATGGTTGTGCTTGTGCTCAAGCAACTGAAAGTATCTTAACTTCTTTTTGTAGGAAACGGCCAAAACACAAAGTTAAAGACCATAAGAATTGTCTTGCAAGGAGATAATCTTCGTAGCATTAAAAGTTGAGCTGGATGCATAATAATAAATTAACTCTCGTGATAACAAGTGTTATCGCTGTTTGAATGGACTATTGTGATTGTTGTAAGCAGTGACAATAAGTCTTATAATATTATTTTCTAAACTTTATCTCCACGTGTAAATTCCTTGTTGTCGCATTTATTTAATAAGCTAGGCTTTGTTTATCTCCACTGATCTTTAAATAGTCACCTGAGACTTGAGACTTTGAGGAAGTCTTGACCAAATGATTGAGATCGAATTAAGAACGCTCTTTGAAGTCGCGTGTAATAATCATAATCATAATAGGTGAGCAACAATAAACAAGCAGTCTACTGTAGATTGGCAGACCAAATCGATGTGAATTATAAGAAAGAGAGATAAGACACACACAGCAAGTTATTGTGTCACGCTCGTTGGTTAATTTTTATTTTGACTTAACTTGTTAAACCGTAAGAAACCTTGGCTTTGACACTGAGCCTTCATCCTCCGTCTGCGAATCTCTTCCCAATCTTGTTGATTATCAATGGCCATTCATTCATTCATCTCTTAAGTAGTGTCCAGTGTGTGGACTTTCGATTCTCTCTGATCAATCGCGAATCTCTCGTAATAACCCTCTCTGTTATTCCCATTGTGTTTGCAGATGTGGCAAGACATCGAAAGGATGATCATGGCGACAGAGGAAAGTGGTTTCGGAGTGATTGCCGTCAAACTGGAGTCGTCTGGAGGAAGTTCATCGACAAGTGTGAGTTCTCCAGGAGGATACACAAGCAACGGAAGTTGTTCAGGGGATGACGGAGACTCTTACTCAGAGTTAATGAGTAGCTCACTGAATTGCAACACTAAGCCTCACTTAAGCTGTGGACCCAACAACTCACCACCAAATAATATTTGTGCCAAGGTAAGGAGTTAAGGAGCAGCAGAGGTGTTCTTAAAAGTTGGCTTTAATAAGAATTAACTGCGTCTGTAGTTGTAGTCTGTGGATTATTAAACTTTGATATGATTTTAATCTCCTGTCCATCAATCACAAGTATTCAACAATGACACAACATACAAAATACAAACGAAGGAATGGAATAACACACACACACACATTACATTTTATTACACAACGAATTAAATAGATCTTCTCGCAGTCTCATTCGGACTTGTGTGTGTGTGTCATTTCCCTTTGTTGTATATGAAACTATTAAAAAGGCAGGAGGAGATTCAAATAGAAAATATAATTTCAGGAGCTCTTTCAATTAGACTGAATTCCTCCGTCTAGTCGAACGTAACAAAGCAGAGAGAGAGAGAGAGAGAATAATTTTATAATGTAGGTTATACTTAATAGCAATGTGTGTATAGTATACATAAACTCGGAATTGAGACTGTGTTTGTGTACGTGTCAATTGTTGTTTCAATTGTTTGTAATAACTTTTCTGATCCTCTCAGCAACAATGGGTAGTTGTGATTGATGGCCAGAGTGGCTCTAATTCACTCAGACTGTTTTATTCCCTCAGTCGCCTTCCTTTCCGATTCAAACAAACAAGTCCAAAGTTATCAAGAATTTATTATGAGGCAACACACACAAACACACACACACACACATTCTCCTGTATTGTCATTTACCGAATCTCTCACACAATCAGTACACACACACACACACACACATGCTTTCCTGATTACTCTGTACCTGAATTAATCCCCTGGATCAATTTGATTACAACTAGGGAACATTCAACGGTTCGGGTCCTCTGCCTCCGTGTGCTTCTTCTTCTTCTGGAGGAGGAGGACTTGTTCCTGGAGACGACCAACAAGTTCCGAGCAACTCTCCAGCCTACTCGTCGCTGTCTCCGCAGAATTATTCCTCCGAAGCTCTCCACTTCCCTCCTCCCTCGTCGTTCTACTTGGAGCCCAGCATTAAAATCAAATCGGAGCTCCAGCCGTCCTTCCCACAAACACGGCAGCTCCTCCTCAGTGATCCCGACAGCAGCAACAGCAGTCCAGCGAATCCTCCTCAACACGTCCTTCTTGTCAGCTCGTCGTCCTCAGCATTTATTCCTTCCGGAAGTTGTTCCTCCACGTCTGCCGGACTTTACGACAACTCCCAAAACTCATCTCGAGTCGCAGACTACAACAGCCGAGGGAGAAACAATGGGGCAAGTCTGTACGGAAATGAGTACGAGACTCATTCCATCATCAGCCCGTTTAAAGGGTCATTTCCGTCGATGGTCACTCACTACGGGGGTCACATTTCTCCCCCTTCCACACCGGAAAATGTCCTCATGAATTCCCTTCACCCCCAACAGTCTCACCAGCAGCAACAGCAGCAGCAGCAGCAGCAGCAGCAGCAGTTGTTGTTGTGTCAAGAAGCCCCAGAAGCTCCTCTCCAGTCTTCTTCTTCTTCTCCAGACTCCTCCTCAGCAATCTCTCCGTATTTTTATCCCAATTCTTCCTACTCCAACTTCTTCAACGACGGACACTCTCAGAATGGAGCGTCGTCGTATATTCTCCCTCACCAGATTCCATCAGGAAGAACAGCGAACCAACAACAAGGAGCCTTTCACCTTAATGAGCAGCAGCAGCAGCAGCAACAGCAGTACTACAGCAAAATCCTCACACCTCCCTCATCTCCTCACTTACTTAATTCATATCCTCCGAATTCGGGAGGAGGAGGCCTTAATCACCTCCATCTCCCGCATTCCACCTCGAGATTCCCTTTGGCTTCCCTTCAGTCGCATCCCGGTCAAAATTCAGCAAGTAGCAACAACAGTAGCAACGGATTGCACCATCATTCGCAACATCAGGTGCCTCAGCCTCACTTGGGGGGCCGACTGGGGATGAAATGCTCAGGAGGAGGAGGAGGAGGAGGAGGTTCGGTGGTTTCGGTTGGAGGAGCTGTTGTTGTTGGCGGAGGAGCTCCGGTTGTCGGAGTTGTAGGCGGGTCTTCGGTGGCAGCCGCCCCAAAACAAAGGAGACGTCGCAATTGGACACGACGGAAGGTGATAATTCACACGTGCTCCCAACCTGGGTGCTCCAAGACTTACACGAAATCGTCGCATCTGAAGGCCCACTTGAGGACACACACTGGAGAGAAGCCGTATCAGTGCACGTGGAAAGGTAAGCACACATTCTTAATTAACTCTCATCTGCTCTGCTTAATTAGCTCTCTACTTAATTAATGTTCATGTGTGCTTATACGTGTGTGTTTATATGTGTTTGTGTGTGTGTTTGTGTTTGCAGGCTGTGGGTGGAGATTCGCTCGATCTGATGAACTCACAAGGCACTACCGAAAACACACAGGTAAGTTATCACTAGTATAACATCTAATTGCCTTTCCTTTTTTATCCTCTGCCTCGTCTTCTAATGTTTTTACCTTAAGTTTGTCTCCATTTGCGGTGGGATAAATCTTACTCTGTTTCTAACTACCGTTTACTCTCTCACACAAGATCTTATCAGAGAGAGATGCTGAGACTTCGGTTTCTTCTTCTTCTTCTTCTGCTTCTTTCCTTTTACAAAGATCGTTTGGAAGTAATTAGAAAAGTTTACACAGGACTGAATTTAATGTGAACTGTGTTCTCTTCTCCTTTAGGTGACCGTCCATTCCAGTGTCGATTGTGCGAACGGGCCTTCTCCCGCTCCGATCATTTATCACTCCATATGAAAAGACATTTAAGTCTTTAGGAACCCCCGGAGAGTCGGAGTACTCCTTAATTCTTCCCTACTGTCCACACGTAATGTTTAAATAGCTTGTAACTTGTAAAGTAGAAGTTGTACACACAACCACAAAAGCTTCTTCTTTAAGATGCACCTGATTTTTTAACCCTCATCTCTCTGTATGTGTGTATGTTCGCGTAGCTTTAATATATTTATATTATATTATATGGTGGTGAGTCAGGTTCACTTAAATGATTCCTTCTCTGAGGAATGTCCCTCAGTCTTCTTCTAGTGAATTAATCGTCTGCACTTCAGCCATATCATCTTCACAGTCTGTTATTTGTAATTGATTAACTCTCAATCATCATCTTTAGAAGCGTATTAAGCTGAATTAAACACCAGGATTCGATTCTACATGGAATCTTTTAGCTCATTGACTGTCATCGGTTTTTTATCGCTTCTATCGGTTATTCTTTCAGTGGGAAAGTTGACTTTTGACTTTTGACTTTTGGCACCTTCAGGTCAATAGAGATTCTTTTTTACGTTGTAAATGTGGTTTTGTATTCAAAGGAAGATTCAATTTCACGGAATTTTGTCTTTTCTTTGCTGCATTTCAACAAGTCTGAGAGTAGAATTATAGTTTTCGGCATTTTGGGACAAAAGTGGGTTTCGCTGCATGAAGTTGTTGTGACAAAGTGGGACACAAATATTTCTCGCTTTTGTCCCTTTGTGAGAAATCTCGTTGTGGGAAGGACCGCAGTGAGGGTCTCCAGTCTCCCTTTCTTCTTCGTCCTTCCTTCCTTCCTTTGAGTCTTTGAGTCTTTGACAATTATCATCATTCGTGAGTCCAAAATGGAATTGAGGCTTTCGAGCTTTCCTCTGAAACTCTGAGGGACGACCTCAACAATTCGGGAATGTTGCTCACTTCTGCTTTCAACTCCAAAAACCTTTGTAGCAATTTTTGTTAAAAAACCAATTACAAACTATGAGAGCCCCTGGAGTGAAGTTGAAGTAGTGCATTGAAAAAGACACTTCTCTCTTAACTTCCCCATATTTCAACGATAAAAAGAGAAGCTGCCTCATCAAGTTGTTGCTTCTTCGAAAAAGAGCGTTCGTTTTCAAACAACCTTTTAGAATTTTTCACAAATTTCAAGTAAGTCAAATGTGTCAGAAGTGAAGGTTCTCTAAGCCTTTACCTTTGCAAAGATTTATGTGTGGATCACACTACAGGTGAATGTTTTACTATTATTTCCTACTGGCAACAAGAGCAACCAAAATAACATTTTTTAGAATTTTAGACATCACCCAAAAGGCAAAATTAATTGGGGTACATTCTACGCAGAAAATTAATTGAAATATCGGGTAAAAGCATCCGTGAAGCATGAATGACAAAAATCCATTTTATGGATGGCTAATTTAGTCTCATAGATTTCCTATTGTACAACTCATCATTACATCTTTTCGCCTTGTAGTCGTGTAGAAAATGAAACAAAAAATGGGATTGTGTAATTGTGTGTGTGTTTGATTTAAAGCAGACTCGTAGAATCTTAAATCCGAAATGAATGAATCACGTAGAACAGAACGAGGTTTACTTATTGTAGAGTGCAGCAGTGGAGAGTGCACGACTCAAACATATTATAACATCCGCTTTACAAATGGAGTCTTCAAACAAAATTACACAATTGGGCAAAGTTGGACTTTAGTCATAAATTTAAATAAAGTGAATATCCATTAATAGCAGGCTGAGTGAGAGAGAGTCGTTTGAAAATAAAGTCGACTAGCAATTAAATTATAGTTCTTTCCGTGTGGATTGGAGGTAAGTAAAAACTCAAAAGTAGATATTGTGCAGGGAAAAGCAAACACACACAGGCTTTTTTAAGGATTGTTTAAAAGAGTGAATGCATCAAGTAACACGGATTATTATGGATTTCGAAGAGTAAACGGAAATCATAAACATTCCTAGTAACCCTGAAACCAACTCTGTGCATTTGTACTTTGTACTTTGTATTTTTGTACCATTAAGCTGCGATGAGTGAGGAACAAAAAAAAATACAAATGAGGTTTAAATGCGAAGGGCTGAGAGATCGAGTGACATCCACACTCAAGACTTTGACATTGTTGCAAATTACACGTACAATTTTAATGTTTTGCGCATTCGGGTACACAAAACAGAGAGTGAGCAGTGTAAATCGAGTTAATGCAGAACTAGTTGGGCCGCGCCTATAGGGACACATCATCAGACTCATCTTCATTCCTTTGGTGTACTTTCTGTGTTAAGTAGATTAGGCGAATATGTATTCGTTTCGTAGTGTCACAATGTGTGTAAGGAAGTGTTATGTAACAATTCCCAAATTACTTCCATTTGAAGCGAAACTGAGTATTCTTTGACAATAACACGAAAATAGTAAGTTTGGTCTAGTGGGAAACAAAAATGGATAGGAAGACACAAACAGTGTCACTGCTGTGAGACTAATGCGAAAATAATAATATAGGTAGTCTGTGCCAAAGTCAACTTTAGCTTGAAGTTATTTTTTCTACTGGGTAATTTTGAATTTGTGTGGTTGACAGAATTGGAGGTGAACTAGTTTTGTTTTAATTCAGTTTATTCAATTAGAAATCAATTGGTAGATTAATTAAGATGACAGTCAGTGGAGTGGTTGGTTGATTTTTCAGGTTGGATTGGAAATAGTGAGCTGTTAGGAATTTCTTTTAACGAGTTTCCCTTTTACTTGTTTATCAAGTTTGTGTGTGTGTTTGTGTATAACCAAAAATAATAAAATAAGTGGGAGGATTGACTGTGAGTGGTGCATCTTTCTTAGTTATCCGGTTTCTGACACAAAAGAGTTGTAATTAAGCTTTCAGTTAAAATAAAAAGGTGATTAATCTTACGTATTTATTTGGTGAATTGCGAACAACACACCAATTAAGAATAGTTGTAGATTAAAGTTAATTTTTGAAGGAGAAGTCTCGCATTGCGAGAAACGAATTGCCGAACAATCATAAATAAATATATATATATTGGTTGTACAGTGTAGGATTTTTTTAAATGAATACTTTTGTGAATCTTTAATTAATTTGATTATTTTACGCACCGAAGAAAGACTTTACAGCTTTAATTTGAGATTATGATAAGTCAAAAGATGTAAATAATGCTGCAACTAGCGTTATGTAAGTGTAAATATGTTAAATACAGAAATATATAAAGTGTACATACGAATAGGTGTGATACACATCTCTCTACTTGTAATTATGATTTAGGGACAAAGTATAGTTAATTTATTGGGAGTTTATAGATAATCACGAAGTTTGGATAAATGGCCAGTTAGTGTATTAAAAGAATTTACTTAAGTACGAGTTTAATGTTAGTAGTTAGAGTAAGTGTTAAGTGTAAAGTGAAGGGTTTGTAAATGAATGTTCCTGATTGATAATACTATGGGGTAAGTTGAGAATAGCTTTTATATCAAATTCCGATCAATGCAATTTAATAATGCAACTGTGTAGTAATTCTTAAGTAGGATGGTATTTTAATTGTGGCTGAGGTTTTTAAGCTTTATGTATAAATTAAAGCGTGTGTAATTAAATTAAATGGTTCTATTTCATTCATTTCACTCCAACCAAATCGCACCTTTGTGTAATTTAGTGTTAACTTTTTACAAAGTCTTCTATTTTATCTTGTGAACTCACCTGGGAAAGTCTTGACTCTTGGCACGCTGTCATTAGCTCACAGCTTCCTTCAACAACATTTACATCTTCTTGCAAATTGTGTCCATTTTAAAGGTTTATTACAAACTAACGTGTCTTTTTGTACTGTGAGTAATTAAGAATATAAATATATATAAATAAGTAAATATACTTGTCGTGTCTATTTGTACAAAAGCCTGAATACAATAAAAACTATTATTACAACGGAATGAATATTGTCGTGTTCACGGTCATCCCAATCCATAATTTTTTCATCTTACGCTGCAAATTGAATTTTGATTGAGCATGATTGATCGTTACTTAAGCATAATCAGTCAATTTCTTTGAGGAAATGAACGGAGGAGCACGCGTTTATGATCAAACATTGAGAGCGATGTCACCACCCACACAGTTTCACTTTAAATTGTGTAAATCATAATTGTCAATATGATTCATGGTCTTCGAGACTTACAGAGGAAGGTATCATCGTGAATTTTTTTGCACTTTCTTCATCACCCCGTATGTATCATTTGTGGCATCTAGGAAATGACTTTGGACCAAACACACACACACACACACACACACACATGGGAGTAGTTTGTTCTGGTTACAAGAACTAATTGTGAATGAAAACACGACACATCATCCAACAAATAGAACACAGACACGCAACCAATCCAACAATTAATCTGCCACAATCAACTGGCCCATTGTATTCAATCAAATCATCTAGATTAAGTACGAAATGGTGTGTGGCTCAAATTAAAGGAGTCAATAATATTCCGCACGTTCGTTGTTTCTTCAGCCATTGTCAGTTTGTGAGTTAGTGAGTGCGAGGTGGTTGACAATGAATAATAAAATTAACAAAGTTACACTTACTCAACTGATTATTACCAATCCCACACGAAAGGCTCATCAGGGAAAAAACTACGGGGATAAAAAAGCAGGCAGCATTACAGCAATCCAGCAATCTACAAAGACAAGCTCAGCCTTCTCTAATGAATGAACGATACTTATTTGATCTCTTCTGTTGCAGCATATGAATTCAATAATGACTGAATTCGATCTCACATTATTATTGGCAAGGTTATTTAGTTAGAGATACACAAACCCACATTTAGAGGAAATGACAACTTCTAACTCTTCAGATCCCTATCAGTAGACGACTACGCAAATTATTGAAGTAATTAGATTTGAGTATGAAGGCCACACAACGCACAACTCTATCCTATCCCCTATAGACTTTGAAACACACTCTGTAGATTGTCTCTCTTTAATTCGTTCCTGGCTGAGTGTTTCTCCCGAACCCGATGAATTTAGTGCAGGTGCAAAGACGCAAAAGGACGAAAGGAATTCCTCGGGACGAATTCCTCCATCTGTTGAAATGAGAGGAGTGAAGAGTCACGACGAACCTTTAGACTTTAGAGAGACAAAATTTATGAGGTCCAACTTGAGGGGATAAAAGTTTGTGGAGTTTGTTGTTGGTGAGAGGATGGAGAGTTGTACGTGTAGGCGGAGTGATTGGAAAAAGACACACACATGGAATGAAATAAAATCAGCGATTACATTCATTTAGCTTTAATAGTTAAATTTATTTCCCTCCCTACCAACAGACGCAGCAAGCAAAGGTAAACTTTTTCTTGAAGAGATGTTTGCAGATTGGCATCTTCTTAACCTCAGTGTGTGTGTGTGTGTGTGTGTGTCAAAA
Source organism: Isotomurus pseudopalustris (assembly GCA_034698685.1). Classification (NCBI taxonomy): domain Eukaryota; kingdom Metazoa; phylum Arthropoda; class Collembola; order Entomobryomorpha; family Isotomidae; genus Isotomurus; species Isotomurus pseudopalustris. The sequence goes on from JAQGBV010001671.1 coordinate 9,658, forward strand.
GTGTTCGTTCGTTCATATAGTCTCTTCAATTGACTGTGTGAATGGTGAAGATGTGTGGAGATGCGAAGACTTGTTGATTGGTGGCGATGCCTATAATTGGTAAGCTACATTGTTGTTGGTGAATATCGACTACAACTTTACGAAATCACAGAGTCTAAGGTCTAACACACACGCTACGTTAACTTGGCTTTCTTTATTCTCGTGTTCTTTGACCAAAAACAATGACACATATTCATGTTTATTTACGAAATGATTGATGGTATCAGGGCCCATGAATTAGCAAATACTCGCGCAGCCTTTACATCCAACATCCAACTCAACAAGTCAAAGATTTTTGTCTATTGTAATAAACGCGACATGGGATCCTACACTACAGAGAGAGAGACGCAGACTTAAAAAGTTTTAACCTCTCTCTAAGGAGAATAAATTGAGAATTAACTGAGAAATACGGAGGTCTAGCGAATCTAAAAGATAATCGGAATGTTTAGACGAAAATTTGAATAATGTTTTGGAGGAATATGGAGGTGAGTTGTGAGTTGTGAGGTTGATGGAAATGATAAAACGAATGATGATGATGATGATGAAGATGATGATGATTAGAAGTGATGGAGCAAGTGTCCCGGATTGACTCTCCTCGGGAGATGATGATGATGTGTTTAATTTGTAGTAAAAAGTCATTTGTCTCCACAACATTTTTAAATTTTTATGTGCTGGACGCGGAGGTGTTTTATTCGTTTTACAGCATTCACATTGAAACATTTAAATTTTTCTATATTTTCCCTCATGCTTAATTTCATGTTAATTTAGCCCAATAAAAAGTTGGGATCCTCTCCTTTTCTTCATGCAAATGGACGTCTTATTACATTTAAATCATTGTGAATCATTTTATTACACAGTGCATTTTTAATTTTAAACTTGCATAATGGCAATAATCAAAGGGGAATTTGAGTTTAAATGTTTAAAAGGCAAAAGTCCAAGCCCTTAATATTCTTAATATTCTTAATATTCTTAATATTCTTAATATTCTTAATATCCGTCTCTCACGAACCGTCGGAGAGGAGTGAGGTTCACGATTCCATGTACAAAACCTTTTGTTTCACACACACACACACACAAACGTGTTCTTTATAAGGGCAACAATGAAATAGCAATTAGCATTTTGCTGTAACCTGCCTCCCTCCCTCTCCAAAGCTCATTCAAAGTTTCCCATATTTTGAATTCTACTTCACTCAAATTTGAATTTGTTTTGAGTTTTGATTAGGAAATATATATTTGATGGAGTTCACGACATGTGGCTGTGGCTGTGGCTGTGGTCGTCTCTCTCCTCTAATTCTCATGTCATAAATCTCAGGTTGATGGTCTCAGGATGAGTGTTTGTATAATTAACACCTTATTTCGTTGTTCACACCTGGAGGAAACCTCTTGCCGTAATTTCACCACCACTCTTGTTCTCCTGTCTGATTTGAGACGAGCTATTTATTGTTCTCACCTCCAAAGATAACCTGGAGATTTAGAGGGGCAATAATTAGAACTCGAGTAAAATAATCTACAGAGGAGGAAACCCAGTACGGCCATTCATTACACTTTTTTACACCTGTGGTCATCATCGCAGCCTCGCAGTCCATACTGAGAGAGAGCATACACAATATAGTTTCTCTCAATGAATTAAGTGTATACGGGAAATGACCGTGGTTTAATAGTTTAATTCACTTTTATCAGTCATCTCTATAGGCCAGCCGTTTAATTGCGCTCTCATCCATTAAAGTGAAGGTTGACATGGGCCAATTGAGCGAAGCCAGTCCGAATGAACTTCCTAACGAAGAGTTATGGCTTCTTTCTCGATCTCGAGTAACTCACTGCTTAAGACAACCACAAACAAATTATTAAGTAACTCTGCCGAGTCTCTAAACCTTTGTGTGTGTGTGTTTTAATCCAACCCATCTGTGAAAAGCAATGGGGAATTTGAATAATTCAATCGTGAATAACGCATGAGAGTCGTTAAATGAGCAAATGATGCAAATTTAAAAATGTGAAAGGAATCCGGGCGTTGAGGCGATGGCAAGTGGGAAATGGGAATAGAGAATTATTATCTCTCGATTCTTCCGTCCCATTAGACATTCATGTGATTGTATATACACTGCTGCTGTATGTTGTGTATGAGTTTCATCCATTGAAGGGATCTTTAAATAGAAAAAAGCATTTTAGGTCACCACCGGTGATAACTGGGCATTCATATTCATCTGTGTTCATTATGACGAGAAAGGAGAGAGGAGAGTCCCGAGGACAAAAAATGAACGGTGTGTGGAGTAATGAAACGAAATTGTCTGTGGAGGAAATAAAAGTGAGCTGGGCACTTTGGATTAAATGAATGAGACTAAGGTGAAGGACTCATTTATCTCTGGACCTTCTGTATTAACAGCTAAGAGTGGTGGGACAATGTAAATGCTGGAGAGCTGAGAGAGGAAGAAGGAAGGAATTAAGGAAAGTGATAGGTGAACATTTACAAGGTGACGTTGGACGTGCTGGACTTGTTCGGAGTGTCTCATCTTACAGAGGCACATTAAATAAATATGGAGGAAGAAATGTGAGTGTGAGATGAGCTCCTACTTTCATTCACGAATCTCCTTTAGTTCATTGCATTGTCCTCCTTTCCCTTCAATGGAAATTCCTCCAGGGAAATAGATACCTGAGTCCTCATTAATGCTTTTGATAAATTACAACCTTAGGTCCATTCATTCATTTGTGGAGACTCGAGAGACTGGGGAAACTTGCACATTTACATATGAGAAGATTCAATTACATGAAATGGATGGGAGAAAAGGTTCTTTGCTGCTGCTGGAGGAGTAAAACAAGTGGAAATAGTTTTACAGCAGGTTGCTCGTTGCTTACACACAGAAAGTCAGGTCTTGAAGACTTGAAGACTTTAAGACTTTCACGCGATTTGCAGATGAAATGATGTGCGTCAGTTTTATACATGATTAATATTTTACATATGGAAAGTCCCCGTTAAGCAAGTCTTTGTGGGAATTTCGTCATTATTCATCCCTGTCACACACAGCCTGTGACACATTAGAGAAGGTTTAATTGTGTCAGGATTTACACAACGACCACACTCGGAGTTTTAAGAAGTGTTTATGGTTTGAGGCGAATGAATGAATGAGTTTTGTGTACTTCTTCGTCACACTTTCTTCTCAAAAGACCTTCAGAAGAGTATCAGAATTACGAATTACGAGTCTCACCGGGACTAACCCAGTTAAGGTAAACGCTACAAAGACTGTTGAATTAAAGGGCAATCCAATAAATTGGTCTTGATTCGATCTACAAGACTACAACCACAAGTACAACACAACGAGAGGAAGATGAGAATTAATTTGTGAAACCTTCCTTCCTTCCTTCTCATCTCCATTCCCGTTGGTTCTTACTTGTTCATGATTTCAATTGCTTCAATAAATAGACTTGCACTTGGAAATGAAAGAAAACGGACGTGTAATTCACACACAGTTCAGAGTTAATTAATTGTGACAAAGGTAACAAGTTGGGAAGAAATGTGGGATTTATTTATTGTCCGTTCAATATTACCAAATAAGTGTGTGTAGCAATTATACGAGAGAGTAGTTGTATATTCTATAGGTTATTAGATTATGCGGACTTGGATATATAATCCTTGAACGAAGTATTGTATAAAAAGTAAATTAGTAGAATAATGAATTACACATTTGAAGTGTATAGATAGCAGATGAGTAGAGAAGGCTAGGAAGTCAAAACAAAAAAAGTAAAAAAGTAAAAATGTAAGTAGCAGGTAGGGAAGGGAAAGGAAGGCGAAGGCATTAAGGAACAGGTGGCTGAATTTGTGGTTATTAATTTAAGTTGCCCATAATGCCCAATAAATTTGGAACAGTGACAGTCTCCTCATTCGACTAGAATTGAATTTAACGAATAAATCAAACGGTGCTTAATATTCAATATCCCTTTGAGTAAGTCAGTTGTTAAGATTAAGTCTAATACATAATCTATTGCGTTTTTTGAGCTTTGGAGCATTTACCTTTTCCGTTCACCCTTGAAACACTAAAAGAAATGTGAAGTGTGGATGAGATGTGAAATGCAAGTTGAAGTTCCGATTAAGTTTTATTGCCTAAAAGTTTGCATATGTGCGTATAAATGTTTGAATGATTTGTTTTAATTGGAGCGAGTAAAATTAAAGACAATTAATTTTTTGTGTGGATATTTGAAGAAGACGAATTAAAAGATAAGAAGGGGGAGATGGACGGGGAAGAGATGAGAAAGGGTGAATGGTGATTGTAATGGAATGTGAACGGGCCAACCCTTAAGTCGGTAATTATGAAATGTTTACACTGGAGACTTCAATCAAACTGATTAGTCAATATGGACGGATACTTGCCATAAGCAAGCCTATTCAGTTTTAATTGAAGGTCAGAAAGTTCCTTCCACTAATCCCCGATAAACACCATTTATGGCTTCTTTACATTAATTTTCCAACCAGCTTCATTGGCACGTGAAGTGGGATTTTTGTTTTAATTTTTAATCGACTCCCTCCACACTCCACACAGTTTTTCTTTTTGATTAATCGTCGAACGATCAGCAAATCTACTTTCAAGGATTCATTCCTCAGTTTCACGGAATTCACTCACAGCTGACAGTCCTTAAGTACCTCTCTTCATAATTTTGAAACACATTGAATGTTGAATGTGAGGAGATCGAGAGTATTTAAAATGTGATTCATCATCAGATTAAATCCCTGCAACAACATTCCCGCCGAGATCTTT
>JAQGBV010001672.1:0-14440 GCA_034698685.1 Isotomurus pseudopalustris
CTGGAGATTATATCTGATAATGATGGAATATCTTTTTCTTGAAGCAAACATACATAGCTGTGGCATTCGGAAATGACTTCAACAAATTGATTCAAGCGGACATGACTGTGTGCTATTTGGAACATGGAAGAGCAAGATTAGAGCATTTATTAATTGAGAATCTTCACCTACGTCCCTATCAGCACAATGAAGTAAATCAACATGCTTGAAGAAGAGCATTTTCATCTATTTAAAATACTTTCAATTTTTCAGGTTATCGAATTGGATGACTTTGATATAGACGGAGATATGTTGTGGTGCAGGTTTCGGAGGCCAATTAATCCTCAGTCAATTATCAACCTGAGAACTCCTGTCTATCACTTTTACTTTCGTGGGAACATTGATGTATACAACCAACGTAAGACTTGAATTAATTATGAATATTACGCTTGAGTTTGGACTTTCGTTTGTGTAAAGTACATACAAAGGAGTTCCTAATTTTTTTTGGCTAAAGGATTCGTACTTCCTCCAAGAAATCACATCTACAACTCCGGGTTTAAAAAGAACTTTTCAACTCCCGTGAATGAGATAATTTCTGGATCATCTAAGCAAAATGTCCAAAGTCAATTGATATTTTACATAACTGCATGTGTTGTTCTGATACTTCAATAAATCCATCTCACAGGGCACTTGCAAATCAAGTCAACTCTTTTCTAGCAATATGTCATTAGTCATATTAATTAATATAACTTTACTCAATATTATAAACTCTTTTTGAGCATTGTAAATAAATTGACAAATTCCAATTCAAAAGTCAGTTATTATATCACAGTTTCGACTTTGGCTTATCTTCCTCTTTCTGCGGTGGATTTGGTATCCACTTATATTCAGGCAGCTTGTCATGTTCTGTAAATTAAACAAAACAATATACACGCTAACGACCCAGTATTCTCCAATTCTACTGATGGCCATGTAAAAAAATCTCTCTGACCTGAGTCTTGCAAGAACAAAAGTTATATAAGTTAAAAATCTGTGACAAAGCAACATATACTCACCTTCGATATGATGAAATAGTGAGGCATACAGGCTTCCAGCGCAATCGACGTTGATGCAAGTGCCAGTAATGAAACTCGATGCTGGAGAAAGGAGAAAGCACACAGCTCCCGAAACCTCATCTGGAATGCCCGTTCGGTGAGGAGGTAACCGTTTCTTCGCCTCCCCGAAGACATCCGCTGATGCTCCGTAGTTGGCTGCAGCAGTGGGGGAACGAATTATTCCTGGAGCTGGAAACCCAAAAATTCAATAAGTTTTTTCTCTTGGCATTCTCCAAATAGATGTAATATTGGAATACAATAATTTTCTCATCTCACCTACGCAATTGACTCTGACTCCATCCGAAGCCCATTCAACGGATACAGTCTAGCAGAGATGAGATATCAATCAATTCCTCACATGATAAAATTTTAGCTTTTTTGCATTTTCACACACCTTCGTAAGATTTAACACAGCTGCCCTTGCTGCTCCAGTGTGACCCATCATTGGAAATCCTCGCCACATGTCAGCAATGATGTTCACCATTGATCCTCCATTGTCCCTCATCCACTGATTGTAAGCTATTTCAAGAAGAAACTTATTGGTTCAAACATTCCAAATATTATGTGAAAGATTATTCGTAAAAACTCATTTGTCCGTACTTTCTCGCATCATCAAGAAGGTTCCAGTGAGGTTGGTTTCAATCACAGCGTTCCAGCCTTTCAGCGACATGTCAGCTGTGTGCGAAAGAAACTGTCCGCCTCCATTGTTCACAAGGAAATCTATCTTTCCGTGTCGCTCGAGTGTTTTTGCGACTAGAGACCTGCATGGATTAATACACAATTATAGACTAAAATATTCAATCAAACAATCTGCACAACTTGTTCTTAATTATAGAACTTTGCCTACTTGACGTCATCTTCTTTCCGAATGTTACAAGCGATTGGAGTCACATCTCCAGAACCTACTTTAGAAAATTCTGCTGCTGCAAACTGTAACTTTTCTTGACTTCTGGATGCAATTACAACTTTAGCACCTACACGGCAAAATGAGTTATGAATTGCATATAAATGTGTATCAAGTAAATACGGAGATACTTTCATCTGTTCTTACCAAGGGTTAGCAATTCATATGTAATCGCTCGACCGATTCTGCAAAAAGTAATTCATTAATTCGACAAATTCCACCAAACATACATCATAGATCAAAGAGATAGCATGTCAAGAAGCTTCTCAGTACTTCTCACCCTGTTCCACCTCCAGTTACAATTGCAACACAATTTTTGAACAAATCTGGTCGGAAAACAGACATTGCGTGACTTTAGAGAAAACAACTTTTCAGGTATTGCGTTTTAACCGATTTCAATAAGTTGGGACTTCAGACTAGTAGCACTGCTGTGGAAAATTAGCTATATAACGATTAACTCTGAAAATATATTTATAAGTTTTATATCACGGCGAGCATTTAGTGCATTGGTATTACATAATATGTAGAATTATGCGTTTACTAACGAATGAAAACAAAATTATACGGATGGTCTTCCTCTTCATTAAAATCACTTGATATTGATTGTTGTGAGTTGAATATAATGGCGAATACACACAAGAAAATATTATTACACAAACTTGTGATAAACAAGCTTGTTTTCACATGATCAGTCCACAAATCTTTCAGAGTACTATTTGGGCTTTTGAGTTCAGCTACCTTGTCCAGCAGCAGTCAGCATGTTTTCAATGCAATGCACTGTTTGTAGCGTGGAAGTAGATGTTTGCAGATTGCAAGCAAACTATACTTAATGCATGATTATAAAAATGTCTGTCCTATATTTTTCCTTATGCTTTCTTTCATATTTCCATTCTCCAGTGATTTGCAATATTCCCAATCTTTCCCAATCACAGAATTAAAATCAAGTAGTAGTAGCATTTATTCAGATAACTCATGAAGTCACATTTGGTACTTCGATACTTTGATTGTATAAAATTTCAGTATGGTTAATGTACATTTTACGTAATGTTACATAACACATGGATTACATTTTATGGATTTTGCCGTGATCGTCAAAAGGATTAAGATTATCGAGATTCTTCCACCACAAAGGCAACCAAGTTTTGTAGATGAGTTCAAACCATGGAGTCAATTGGACATTTTGTTCTCTGGCCATGCTCCTAATTTGATCTAAGGTCACATACTTAACTTCAGCTACTTCTTCCTTGTTAGGCTTAATTGGCAGGTCCTTTTGCAGAAATAAAATGTAATCGATCTCATGTTCCCCCCAAATTGAGTTTGATAACGCTTTGTAGTGAATCCTCGTGAGATAATGGAAGTCTTGCAAGTCAATGTCATCTGGAGAAATCCCTAACTCAATTTCAAGGCGTCTCTTAGCTGCTACTTTGATTCCATGAGCATCTTCCTCCTCCATCTCACTTGGAGTAAATAATGGATGACTGCAACAAGTGTTAGTCCACATTTCCGGAAAAGTTATCTTCGTTTTTGATCTTTGTTGCAATAGAAGCTCTCCTAAACAGGGGAAAAAGGATCTTTCAAAATTTTGATTAATATCTCATGGTTTACGAAGGTGAGATTTCGCAATACCCTTGGAATTGAACAGGAAGACACTAAAAGCTCGATGAAGCAACACATCTCCATTTCTAATGAGATGACAGTTCTTCTTGGAGTCGTGACCTATGACTTTGTCATTGCTATCCAGCACAATACACTCTTCCTCAAGAAGTTGTCTCTGCACGGGGTCCAAGTTTGTTTCCCAATCTTTCATTTTGCTGTTTGCAGCGGATGACACTGTTCTATTGAAACTTGGGTAAGTCTTTTGTGTAGAATGCTTTTGAAATCCTGGCCTTCTACTGAAAGTAAAATTCTGTTGTAGTGATGCACGAATGTTATTCCTTGCCGAGAGTTGGTTGGCGAATGTTGAGACGCTTCTACGTGAGCGAACTATTTGTAGGTTGAAGACTTCAGATGAGATTTTTGTAGCAGTTGCGTTCACGAAGTGGACTGGCAGTGACGCACATCGCCCATGAAGGGTTAAATGCTTTATTGCGACACTCATTGTTTTGTAGGTTGATGATTCTGTAAGGGACAACCGACAGCAATTTATCTTTCCTTGAAGTAGAAGGTTCCTGAGATTCGTTGTTGTAATCCTAAATCGTAATCACAGATAATTGGCCTTTTTCTCCCACAGCTGCAGACTTTCCTCGTTCTCTCAAATAATATTATTCAATTTTCAGACTTCCGATCCTCATATGGACAGCCTACGCATATAATAAATACATCATTAAAAGTTTTTATTTGATTATTTATGTCTGTATTTTTATACATTTTGATGTTTACGAAAAAAACTTACTTATTTCACAGCTAAAAACTCGTTTGCTGACTGTACAATATAATGCACAGAGTGTAATACTGAATACTGTACTGTGTCCTGTCTCCAGTTGCTACAAAAAGAGGAATCTGTTGAAAATCCTTCCAATAGATACCTTAATTGGCAAACCACACATTTTGCAAGACTGCAAGTAAAAATGTCAAACAGAAGATTCAATGCTACCCGGGTACGAGTATGAATTAGCAAATTGCCTGAGGGAGAATTTCATCATTTTCATGATATTGCGATTCTACTTGTTTCGTGTACTGACAATATAAATTGCTTGTATTGTGATGCAGCAGTTAAGCAATTAGTTACAGTTTTAATGTTTATGACTTGGTTTTATTTCCTAACAGACTTGGCATATTTCTTGTCTTTCTCAGGAATATTAGTTTAGTGAACCAACAGATAAGAGACTGACTAACTTGATGAGAACTCCAGTACCACGAAATAAAATTACCATTGACCAGTTTGAAGTACCTCTCTCATACTTCATATTACATGATACATGAATGAACAATAAAAAATGTATGAGCACAAGCAAGTCATAAAAAATGATCTGTAACATGTCAGTTCAACAGTGACTGGTGATGGTGACCGATATATTTTTAAACATTAGCTCCAAAAGTACTTGCCGTTCTCACAAAGTTCTGTAAATCTTCTGAAGAGGATACAATTTGTATTAGGATTTCAGTTAAGTATTAAATAGACTCATCATGACAAGACTTACTCTAGACGACTACAAAATATTACATAATCCCGTGTAAATGCAATGATAAACACAACGGCAAATACACACACTAGGCGCAAATTCGTTTCTCTTTCGAATCATTTGAGTAGATAAGACGAAGGTTAACTCCTAGCCGCATTTGGACCCAGGAGCATCTGCCGTTGCTGCATTTTTGACATTTCTTCCATTTGGAACCGTTCGACTTCCAAAAGCACCGGAGCGACGAGAATTATTGAGGAGGAAAACAATATCCACGTTCCTGCTCGACCCCAAGCGTACAAATCTACAAAATTACAACAAATCCATATAATAATCATTAATCATCCAACTTTTGCAAAGTTATCAATTTAATCCCACTTACTTTTGATACTCTTCTTGGCGAAATTGATAGTCTTTCCGGCACCATTTCGAATACCTTCAGGGAACATTTCAGACAGCGCATAGACTCTTTCCATCAGGGACTCATCTTCCTCCTAATAAACACAAAAATAGATAGCACGTGGTAAAGTAACAATTCAATATACTTTTCTTCCCAATATCCCCTATCTTCTCCCCAAACCTCACAGACATGAATCCCTGGAAAGCTCCGAAACTTACATCTTCCGGAAGGTAGTCGTTTTCATTGGGACCAGGGACAGCCATCGTTGTCGCTGCTTGAGGAACTCCTGTTCTGCGTTTGGAAACCGGGACGGGACGTCGTCAGCGCCGCAGGAGAAAAGTGACTTTCGATTGTCAATAAAAAAGTGTTGAATCTGCCGATGCCGAGTGAATCGTCTCGTGCTGCCTCGTGAAAAGGAGGATCAACTCACCCGCATCCAAACTTAGCGCTGTTCCTCACAGAGCCGTAGCCACTCACTCCGACATCCTCTCCTGTAACAAAGCACATAAGATCATCATTCCCTCTCTCGCCCATATCCTTTGTTATTACTTAAAAAAACTGAATCTTCCCGTTTTTTCTAAGACTGCTACCCGTTCCGTTTCTAATTTCATAAAGCTAATCTTGCTTTTACCTCTTAAGGCTCTAATCGACTTAATGATTGATGTTTAATTGCTTCCTACTTCAAGACAGACCTCCAATTTCATACATTTAGTATCCGGGCTTTCTCATCTCCTATGCAAAGCGTAATTAAAAAAGTAAATTACCTAATGACCTACATATTTGAATAGCATGAAACTGCAGCTGTTTCAATATTTTAAGTGGCCATGAGTTTCGGAAACATAAAATTACATGCTAAGAGATGAACAAAATGAATGTGTGTAGTTAATTGCAGTGCGATTCATGCGTACTCGCCCTAATTCTTGCGTAACCCATTCGTGAGATGGCACGAAGCTTTGAATACGTCAAAGGGAGCGTAGATCACTATGATCGGACAATGCATGAGCTTAAGTACTTTATTCTTGGGGCTACGTTCCTGCTTACCGCCCTCCTACTTGGCGTCACTTTACATTTGAGGCAACAACGAACAAAATGAAAACACACGGAAGAATGCAATGAATGCTCCCTACGCTCCTGTTTCTAAAAAAGGTCGCATACACACATTAAACACCACCACCACCCGCTCCGTCATCAGCAGCAAGCCTGTTTCTTAAAATCGACAAGAAATTTCGACATTTCGACACCCACAGGACACAAATGCAGTGTGGAGACTTCGTCTGACTGTTCCAGTGCGTAGAGAGCTCGGCGACCCCAACGGAGGTAACCAATCTTTCGCTAATTATTAAAACTTTGGCGGCTCCTTATTCCCACTCCCGACCCTGCCGCCTTCCTCCTTCAAATATTCAAAATTTCAAACAAAAACTTCCCACCGAGCACTACTTTCTCTGATATTTTGACCTTATCTGTGGACCCCGGGTAGTCTCCCGGGTCAGGTTATCACAGGTGAAGGGTCGACAAAGGCGACGGCACGGTCCGCGTCCTGCGACAATAACAGAATGGCCGCAGTAGGCAGTGTGGGTGAAAGTTCCCTCGTAGGATTAGCTAATTATGATGATGAGGTTGACAGTAGTCGACGATACTGGTGGGGATGAATTTCGAAAGGGATTTCTTTTTGTATTCCGCTGAGCGAAATATAGTCGTCTAGTTTAATTGCATTTAAGACCAGCATTTATTTGGATATTTTTCTACGAATTTTTAAACCAAGACTGCTGATGGACTTCTGTCTTTCACTCTTTTTGGAGGCTTCTGATGTGATAATTTAGCAAGCTATACTAAATTGCGAAACAAGTAATTAAAGGGCCACATCATTTAAATAAGAGCTGAAGTTTTTATTACTTGAAACTCGTTCAACAATCGTATGTTTCTAGTTTTTTGTGACTGATGTGATTTGTCGATTTATTTGCAGGTTTGCTGGATTTAAAAGTGACACGCTGACTCCAACAACCGACATCGGATAAGCAGACTACAGTTAATAGGTTAAGGTTAAACGGTAACGCTACGAAGATGGCGGAAATGGGAGAGCAGGAACATGTGGAGCAGGATCTCGAGGAAGGTGTGGAGGAAGAAGGCGTTCAAGAGGAGTACAAAGAAGAGCTTCTTCAGCAGTTCCAGACTGAAGATGGGTCGACAATTGTTCTGTCGTCGGAGCAGATTGCTCAGATGCAGGAAGGAATGGCAGAGCAACATTATGTCGAAGAGATTATTGGAGGCGAACATGGGGAAGAAGGGCACGTTCATCATCATGTTGAAGAAGGACATCATGTTCACGACCCAAATGCCGAAGAGGGGATGGAAACGCAACAGATTCATTTAGACGCGGACGGCAATGCTCAGATTGTTACATCAGACGGACAGATGCATGACTTGATAACATTGCACGCTGTTGGATTGGACGCACAAGGAAACCTCATTCCTGGGGGAACGGAGGGAGAAGTTGTCGAAGAAGGAATGGGTGAACATGTAAGAGTCAGGAATTGATTTTAATTAGACTAGAAGTCAAATTGCATAAAGTACGATAGGATTTCTTGATACTTTTGTCTTCATTGGACTTCACTTTGGTTTGATTGATTGTAGTTTACTTGCCTTTTATATGCATTTGAAGACAAGCATGATTGAGGCCTATTGAGTATCTCGAATAATCAATTTAAATTATGAGCGAGCGCCTCAAAATCATTTTGGGAAAATGCTAACTTAAATTATGCAATGACTTGCAGGTTGAAATTCCCATGGACCACAGTGGAATGGAGCAAATGATAGGGGACGATGAAGTTGTAGAAGAAGTCATATCTTCAGGAACTCAGGAAGAAGAAAATTACTTAGAAGGTGACAATATGGGAGATGGAAATGACATGTCACAGCAGTTTCTTAACGTCCAGGAAGCCATATTTAATCCCCAAACTGGCACTCTTCAACCAATTACCTCTGTACAAAGTACCTCGGCTCCAAGCAGACCTGTAAAACGACCAACCCCGAAACCTCAGCAGCAACAACAGCAACAGCAACAAGTATGCTATTATTCATATTATTATGATTTAAAATTCATACACCTTAATTTCTGTCTACTGGATTTTCTTACTCTGCAGTGTGTTCTCAGTCAGTCAATTTCTATTTAGTATATATAATATATATATATATTATATCGGAATTTGAAACTTATCGTTAGCAAAAGTATTCGAGGATCAGGGTAATATTCAGGGTTTCAAATACTAATAAAATATATATTTTTTAAAAGTATCTTCCTAGTTATGTTGTTGGTTCCTGCATAATATTTTAGAAAGGATTCAGTCTTTGTGCATTGTATTATTTGTGTGCTAAGTGAAAACTTCTGTTCAAATTACAAATATGAAACATGTATATCATTGTATTAGGATTATTTTACTGAAATATCACTCTGCAACTAGGATTTGTATCACATTTTGAACTCACGGTGCTCTGGATTTTAAAATTTATTTTATATTGCCGTTTTTGGTATAATATATTCACGTAATATTGATCTTGTTCAAAGGTGAAGTATGTAATATCCCAACCCTCTGCGGATGGATCTCAGAGCCAGCAGCAGATATTTTTAGACGCCAATTCATTACAAGGTTTAATACAAAGTGGAACAATTACGCTTGACGGAAGTGGAAATAAGGTACCCATATTATTGATTGTTAGAGATTATAACTTTATAGCCTTATAATGATTGCTTTTCTCAATTTGCCACAGAATCTGATCCTTGCACAGTCTCCTTCCAAAAAGCAGACGGTTACTAGAAGTCCAGCTAAAATTTTGCCTGCTCCGGTTCCTGTGGGTGACCAGCTCCAACACCAACAAGGTCAAAGTGGAATGAAGAAGATCCTTGTCATGCAGGGAAACTCACTTACAGCCTTAAGTGGTTTGAATCAGGTATGACAGCTTTGTTTTGTCAACGATCCCTGTGTATTAAAAATTAAATTAATTTCTTTATAGGGTGGAGAGACAAAACTTATTCAAACGACAAGCCCTGGAGGTACTAGCCACCTACAATACGTCCGAGTAGTGAATAAAAATACGGGCACACCGCATAAAATACCAATCGCTCCAGCTACCCTCAAGCCCAAACCTGTGGCACCTAAGCCTGGACTAGGACAAACTATCATAACACTTCCTGCTGGAGCAACAGATTTAAGTTCACTACAAAACAGTGCGCCAGGATTAGGAAATCTTTTGATGTTACCTAATTACGTTACGGTAAGAGTTTTTTTAGCAATAATTGTAATATTTAGCCTAAAAAATTTCAAAACGTGATTGAAATAATTATGCTTTATAATTTCAGGTGAAAAATGATCAGAATCAAACAGTTCAAATTAGAACATCTGACTCCCTTACTGCATCCTCCTCAGTTTTAACCGACTCCAATTCATTGCTAGGAGGATTGAGCCAAGGGTTAAGTGGTGGGCAAAGTTTAGATTCCTTTAGGTCACTATTAGAGCCAAATGGAATGAGACCCAGAAAGCCTTGTAATTGCACTAAGTCCCAGTGCTTGAAATTGTACTGTGATTGCTTTGCTAACGGAGAGTTTTGTCATTTATGTAACTGTACAAATTGTTTTAACAATCTTAACCATGAAGAAGACAGGCAAAAAGTAAGCACATGGATTACATATTATGAGGTAACATAAATGGAGTGTTTATTTTAATATTATTTAATGTATTTTAAGGCTATAAAACTGGTATTGGAAAGAAATCCAGGAGCATTTCGTCCTAAAATTGGGAAAAGTTCGCAGACTGGAGAAGCGCACGAAAGACGGCATAATAAGGGGTGTAACTGTCGGAGATCCGGGTGTCTTAAAAATTATTGTGAGTGTTACGAAGCGAAAATTTTTTGTTCGGGCATTTGTAAGTGCACCGGATGTAAAAATTGTATTGAGAACATCCCATCTGGTCTTCCCAATGGAGTGGGGGTAGAACAGCATTTCGCAGGAGCAGGAACTGCTCATAGGCAAACACTAAAGGACCTAGCTGAGGCAGCTGAGGTTAGGGTTCAGCAACAGAATCAGGTGAAAAATAAAATGAGAGCTCAGATGCAAGAAGTCTCGCCCCAAAACAACCTTGGAATTATGGTTCCACCAATCGTCTTCAGGTATTTTGTAACTTTAATGAAGTTTAGTGTACATAACGAAAAGAATAACGTTTAACTGTTTGCGTCAATTTTTCTAGATATCCCAGTGGTTCTATATCTTACGAAGTGGTTACATCTACTGTCGAACTGCTTTTAGCTAAAGCAGAAGCAGGTGAAAAACAGAAACTAAGTGAAGGAGAAATCGAACGCCAGATCCTAGAAGAGTTTTCCGAATGCTTAGCTTCTGTCATGGATCTTGGAACTAGCGTTGAGTAAGCTACGAAAATATTAATTCACAACTCTGGCCTATTTTACTGCAAGAAACGATGTAATGAGTGTTTATTGTTTTTCTAGTATGGTTCTGAGAAACGACACTGATGACTCCAAGTTAAGTCGACTAAACCTTAAAAGTGACCCTCTGTAGAGATACCATAATGTCTATATTTATAACAAGACAAAGAAAGAATATCTAATTAATTAATTAAGTTCGTAATATGTACTTTGTTTATCTTGTGAGTTCTCACGTTCACGTGATAATTACCTCAATTAGATAAGATATATAAAATCTGATATAGATAAAACATTTAAACTGAAAAAAGAGTATTCATCACGTTATTATGAAGTAGTTGTCTCCTAAATCAAATAATACTTGTTCATTTTTCATGGCACTCGGTGCTGAAATACGTATGATTTATTGTTATTATATACTTGTTACTTCTGTATTAACGTTTATAAGCCACTTTTCCGGTACTAAAGCGTTGCTCTGAATTTGAAATGCAGTGCTGCTACAATATCTGACTTATTGAATTCAGAGATTCAGACCAACACTGGTACTGTTTTTGATAAGAATATTTCAAGCTTGCATATTGACTTGATTATTTTATCACACATGAACCGCTGTATTTTGTGAGGAAATCTACCTGGAATATTAAGATGTCAAAATCCTCCCACTCTGCAATTTCGCTGAAATAAAGAATCGTAGGATTGAATCTATGCAAACAAGAGAGTAATAGTTTGTACGAAATAATTATTTATTTGGACCGAACTACAGCGTACTTACTTCAGACACGTGCCTGTTACAACTTACACACCTTAAATATTTATATTCGGCAGATGAAACGCACTTGCTCAATCTAAGATAACTTTGTACATCTAGTATCACATTGACTACATGGTATCTTGAAGAATTGAAGTTGGTCCCTCTGTTTCTCCTTTGTCGAGACTGTACAGGGTAAATAGTACTAAATGCTACTTGTATTGTTGCTGCGCTGCTTCATTTACAAAAATTGTTATGAAACATTAAATGTGGACTAAGCTAAGCACTTTTGGAGCCAACGAACTCACACAAATGACTGTTACTGATTACAAAACTTCACAATTCTAACTAATTTTGCATTTAATATCGTTAATGACTAATTTACACAATAACCTAAACTGCGTCTAATCATCATCATCTTCTTCACACTCATCTCGCTTTAACTTCAGGACCTGTAAAAAATCTTTAAAAAATAAGGCGTGTTATAATTTGCTTGCTCTAATTTTAAATATTTACGCTAACATTGTGTCAAGTAATGTGGATCTTACTTTCATAGTATTCATCTTTACATAAAAGGTTTTTAAGCAATTCCTCATCGGCATACTCGTCTTCATTCAGCGATCCTCCTAAAGACGTAGGCAGTATGTCCTTTCCAAAGATTTTGTGGAGGGACTGGGCATCATGACCATGGAAGAATATCTGTTAATCACGCAAATTCCATCATATAAAGACGTCCATTCAACATTACATACCATCGAGGTTTCGCTCACCCTTTTCCGCATTTTCTCCTTTAAAAAGGGTTTCGCGATAGCAAATAACATGTTGAATATTGAAGGATGGTTCAAGAAGTGGATCTCCTTAAATCTTGCAGGGTAGGCATCCTACACACAAATTTCAAGTTAAATAAATTCCGGTAACAACTAACTTATTGTAAATACAGCTCACTCAAACTACCTGGAGTATTTGTACAATTGCCTGAATTCTAGTAGGCCCAACATGTCTCGCATGAGATAAACCGAATCCTTTGAAGTCAACCAAAATAACTATGCCATTCAGCTGAGTATCTTCAGAATCCACAGCTTCGTCCAACATCAGGAACAACGAAGCCAAAATATTGTCGAAAGAGTGGTTGCGTGGGTTCCAACGATCTAAGCAAGCCCAAAAAAGAGAAAACCCATTTATCACAAGATCATGTCTATAATAACTTTTATAATTTTTACATTAAGGGACATACCAAGTCGGATGAAAAGGATTTGTCTTCCATGAGCATCTCTAGAAGCTAAAACGGATACAAATTTCTTCTCGTAAATCGATTTGTTATATTTCGGTGCGATCAGCTCAGCCACCTCAGAGACATTTGAACGGACCACGCAGAGTTTTCGGAACTGCAGAAAAATTAATATACCAATTAAAAAACCTTCAACTCTTGTTGTCAGCTTCAACCAAGGTTAATCGACAACGAGAGCTGTCGATTAATCTTGAGCTTCAACTGCAGACACTTACAGTCTTAGCAGCTCTCTCAATGTTGTATTTTCTTGCTCTCAGACATCTCTGAAACATTATACGCTGCGTGAGTGCAGGAGGAATGTGAACGATTCCTTCATCTAAAAATAGTACAACATTTCGATTTGAACCATAACCAACAAAGAGATATCTCATCCAGAATTTATCCAACTAACTCATAATTAATCTCAACTTACCCTCAAGAATCTTCCGAACAGATTCAATCTGTTCTGGAATCAGTTCTTCCTTCTCTCCAATCTCATGCCGAGCTTTGTTACGTAATCGTTCGAGATGAGCAGGATCGTTGTAATTTGGAATGGTCATGATGAAGATTGTATTTTACGGAAGCTCGTCAACTCGGAAGGACTGCAAAACTGCAAGGACACTTTGAAGACTGGAATCAAATCGCAAAACACATTAATTAACAAAATGACCATCACATGCTTAAAAATGTGAGAACATTGTGTCCCCTACGGCCACCAGTCACATAGATAATGGCTTATGTTTTACACTATCCTAAATGTATTTTAGCAGAATACGCACCATTTTCACTCTCGTGCCCTATCACATTTATTGTGTGAAGATAAATCATCTGACGACGAACAAAATGACATGATCATTTAGAAAGATCAAGGATTTCATATAAACACGAGAACGACACCGCAGTTTCATCGTTACAGTAGAAGGTCTGCTCCAGTTCAACGTTCAATGTCAGAGGCTTACAACAAAACCACACAGCGACACAGCCTTCTGCTTTTACAGTCAATGTGACCGATAACGCGAAAGTAAAATGATATCACTGAAACACTGTTAAAACTAATTAAATGTAATTCGACTTTGCCCTCTGCTTTATGCGTTTTCTATATCATCAACATTGTTTTCAAGTGATTGTAAATTCAGGTGTTAGTATAAGGAATAATATTTTGCACTCGATAAGCTCGGTACTGTATAAATAATCAACAATGCAAGACCACATGCCGACCTCAATTCCATTTCTCTGCAATCAGCAAGAAATATTCGATAAGTTTAATACGCGTCGCATTATGTAGCACAAAGACCACGTGCGTCCTTCGATTGTTGCTGTTCGAATCTTAATGAATAGCCAGCTTGTTTTAAAATGCCTGCCAGGCATTGATGCACCATTTAATCTGTCAGTTTAAAAAGACAATTTTCAAAGTTGACAGTTACCAAATAGAAAGATTTGGTATGCTTTGCTATAATAAAGCATCTATGAAATTCAGACAGACAAGTTTCTCGCATGAACTT
>JAQGBV010001673.1:0-14434 GCA_034698685.1 Isotomurus pseudopalustris
CCTCCATCAGACTTCCATTGTATCAGACGTGATTACTTGTCCATCTTCACCTTCATCAATTGTCGTAGAAGCTTCCTGTGCTTTATCGTTCGTCATTGTTCCGGAGTGAAGGGAGGAGTCCCACGTCAGACGTGTTTTCGAATTTCTATACAGTGAACTGTGGTGCGGCGGCACATGTGCTCTTCTCTCGTAGATAACTCAGATCGTTGCTGTTATCACTGTGACTTATGAACTCACCGGGTGAGCAACAAGGGATCATTTCACAATCGTCTTTATGTTCGTGACCCATCTAGTCTCTGTGTGTTCGTTTAAGTGTTCGATTCGAAGTTCGGTGTAATCGAGTTCAAGGTTTGGGTACTCTTTGTGTCCGATTGAGTCAGGTCCTTTGGTGAAACTTGATAAGTAAGATATTACCTATCAAATTCATAGATAGTGAATTGTTAAGTTGTTCCCAGACAAAGTTCATATATTTTAGGGTTAGACGGTGACACAGTTTCATGTCCTCACGTCAATATTTAACTACACGCGACGTGACGGCGATCTTCATATCCTCATCCTCTATGTCGTGCTGAGCCTAAACTCGGTTTCATTCGTACCCGTTTCTCTCGTAGCATGGTTGCATCGTTGTGTGACCGGTTATAGTATGTTCTAGCTGTTGACAATTTAGTTCATAATGATTTATATAACTTGGTGCATTTTGCATTCAAAGCTACTGCCGCATCATATCTCGTCGGTAGTAACTCAGCTGTGTTGTCCGACTAATAATGACGTGACAAGGTAGTAGGTATTAAGGATATAGAACACAAAGGTGTGTGTTGATGATTATTTTTGATTCAGTATTTCCATTCATTTTAGGAGAAATGGTCTTCATAGACTCGTGTTGGGAAATGGATTTGTTTATTATTTTGTGCAATCGTAGGGCGGCCACTCATTAAAAAATTAGGTCGGCGAGTAAAGGTATGTAACAGAGGGACTGTTACAAGTTAGTAGTTGAATAGCAAGGTTTGTTGAGGTGTGTGTGGATGCAGAGAGCATAGCATAATAGTATTATGTAATAGTGTAGAGCAAATGGAGGAAAACGCGTGGACATGTTCGGAGACATCTGGTTACGCTCCCAACTAGTATGTGCCTTTCTCGGTGAATTGACTCCCTGCTCGCCATATTGATACCCGCACCTCGGTCTTGTAGCCCCAACCGTCAACCCATCTGTATCTCAGGAAAGTAACCCTTGACCACACCGGCATCCTCCAGCCAGACTTTCCCCCACTACTCTCCCATTACTCTCTCCACTTTCACTCAAATCTGCCACCACCATACCACCAACCAACCTCCCTCCCTCCGTCCCTCCGTAGTCAACATCACCATTCCTGCTGGGGCTGCTTCTTTCACTCTTTCTTTTCCCTCATCTGATCACCACACTTCTTCCACACCTCCAAACAATCTACACCTCAATTGCTTAATTATGTTCAGGGAATCTCAGCTCTTGCAAGATCTTACTACTTACTAATAAGTTAAATGCTATGCGAGTTATGCCGTAATAGTTTAGTCTAGAATTTCTTACTTCGATGTTGCTTGTTCTTCCGTTGAATTATTCAACGGAACACAAAAACATGTTGGTGTTTTTTACAATTTCCCAGCCATATTTTACATTTAACGTCATTTCAGTTCAAGTTGTTGGACTGATTACTGTGTCACTTGTTTGTTTTTAGTTACTGGATGACATAGTCAATGACTGGTATTAAGTTAAAAAGTTGTGGTTAGCATATTTTCACGAGTTCATTGTAAGTGTAGCTGGGTTTGAGAACTAGTTTAGTTGATAGGTTGAAACCTTGTACTATGTAGTTTATCAAAAACGGATGTGGATGTGTAAAAAGGGGAGCTCATGTGTTTTTAGGCGTGATCGACATATTCATAACGAAGTTTAACCGAACATAAATTCATTGTGTAGTGTACCGATTGAATTTTTGTTGTATTAACTTTTTATTGCATAAATCCACTGAAAACACTTCAGTTTCTGCCATTGCATGGTGGCAGGGTATTGCTGACAGAATAACTACACTTGTGACATATCTGTCAGATGCCGAGCAAACCAATAATGTGTCAATACATTTATACATATTGTGTATATTTTAAATTCGTTTTTTAATAATTTCGTCTTTAATAATCACTAAAGTTAAAGTGTTAGCCATAAGGCCTTAAAGCTAAGCTGGACCGTTAGCTAATCTTACACTTACATGCAGTGTATAGGAGCATAAAGGCTCACAGAAAAGATTGACAGAAGTATTAAGTGTTTCCATTTTTACCATATGATCCTACAGCTAAAGCCATTTCGCTGAGTGTGGGCATGGGGAAGTAATTCATTCTGTTTGCAGCAACTATATACTCTCTTCTCGTTGCATGCAAATGATTCTGTTTATTAGTAGGATGCTGATTCACAAAGTTAGGGTTAGCTGGGAATTTTTACCATAATCTCTCCACAGTCCACATAAAAAATCCCTGACGGTATTGCTACTGTTGGCCTAAACATTAGGCTAGATGATGTCAGCAATGCCATAATAAATGTGGATATAAAACTACTAATATTATTTAGAGCTGTAATTTCCCGGAAGCTGGTTCTCCCTAATGAAGTATGGTTTTATCATAATATCGCATTCATTACTGTTTATTTAATTTCGAGAACAGTCTGGTACTATTGATTTGAAGAAGGTGGGGCAGAATCGTAGCTAACAAATAACAAATCTACAAGATGTAAACCTGAATGCCCACCTAACTTCTTTCAATGTAATCTTTTGCAACAGGCTTAGGGATAACCTGGTAATAGTTGAGTGCCAAGTGAACCTTACCTAGAAATTGAAATGGGGTGTGTGTAAGACAAATCAAAAGAAAAGGCACTTATGAAAAGTCATTCGGGGTGTTATTATTAGGAGACACCAAAGGGACGTAATATTGCAAAATGACGGTATTTGTAATTATTGTGTTTGAATTTTGTTTAGGTTGTAGTTTTCTGCCTCGCTAAGTTTCAAAACAACGTAAAGCGACGAAATTGGCTGAAACAAGAATATGACACTCAGTTTTGGAAGCTGACGAACGGAGAAAGCAATAACGAACCTAGATAAATATTTAAATTACCACGCTAATTCCCGATGAAGTTGTTCAGTAACGTTTGAATTGGAATTTTTTACCTTTTGAAAATAGAACTTTTATCTACAGTCTGAAGAACTTGTTCTTTAGCTCTTCAGCTATTAGTGAGTAAGTTAAGTGTGAAAAGTGAAGTGAAAGTAGTTTTCACTTAGCTGTATCGTTGACTTGGATGCTGAAGCAAATCAACATACAATTGATTGAGTGTCTCGGAAGTTAACCTACCAGTGACATATACTGAGTCGAGTGGACGATTGGAGTACCGGAGATCGGGAAGAATATTTTTGGTAAGTTTACTCACATCTATTTATAACTCATTTATTAATCGTGACTATAATTCGTAGCTATTTTTATATTTAAAATACTGTCGTTTGACGTACCCCGTCCCTTATTTCCCTTGCAGTTCATATTTTCTTTTCCATTTTCGTTATCAGGATTATGTGCTAGTTTTTGTGGTACTCATAAATAGGAACCTTTCACTGTACACATCCAACCAAAAGCTTATGAGCAACTAGTACATAAGTTATCTAAAGAATGAGCTGTAGAGCCACAGATTAGAGCGGATTTATCGTACATGTACAATAAGATCAGTCCAACAGGTGCTGCAGATTGCATATACCCAAAATCATCTACGCTTGAACGCTATGCTTTAATACTGCTAGAAAAAGTACACAATTTAAATCAAGTCTGTAAACAAAAAAAAACACACTGTGCAGTTGGACGCTACTAAATGTGACACATGTAGCGGTTCATTTTCTCCAGTGAGAATTATGGAGTAGTGAATGCAAAGTTATGGTGAACATTTGAGGGTCTTCATCAGCTATAACACATATATACGATAGTGAAAGTTTTATTATCTGAAGAGCGAGAGGAAATCTCTGTCAGCAAAGAAAGGCTAGTATATGTGAAAGTATACAACTAACATTACTAACATAAGGATTGTGTAATAAGAATGGTAGTTTTACTACTACGTGAGTAAAAGCAGTGTGTAGGACACTAAGCTAGGAAGAATAGGAAAAGAGTAGGGCTGTTCTGATGGAAAATTATAGAATTACATGCTTCTAGCTCAATAAAAGTCCATACTATGATGGGAGCTGAGAAAGCCGACAGTTGATGAGGATCGAGTCGGTAGTGGAAAGACGTCAGTACACTTCAGATCGATATTCGGCTAGACTTCAGTGCACTCCATATCGAAACCGGTACCTGAAGTTAGTTCAGTTGGTTTCTGTTCGTGAGTTTTGCTGAGTGTGAGTGGAGTTAGTGTGAAAGAGCCTCACCCAGTTTATATGTCTGAAGGAAAGCTCTCTCAAAATATTGGAGCATGTGCGATCTTGCATTCAGGCCGACCAGTTCCGGACTCCCAGAGAAAGTTTTTGTGTACTCGAATGTCTCCAATCCCATCATTTGTGAGGTAGGGTTGCCAAGCGAGTCGGTTTTTTTGGGCCGACGCAGTGGTGATCATAGGCGAAAAGTCTTCGATTGACGTCATCTCTGACCCTTGACCTTAATGGTGAATATACTAGACCCATTTGATCTACTTGAACTATTGTGTACTTTCACATTCCTCATTGTTTATTGTAGTCAAGTAGAGAATTGCTGTTCGCAATGTGAACACCACATGCTTTGTTGAAGTTAACGAAAAAGTGCAGCTCGAAACCGCCCTATGAATCTTAACACTAGATAGTCGAACCTAATGTGGCTGGTGCCATTTAAGTATAGAAAATACTTGTGGATTATATTGTAGTACCTATGATTGGGCCGTTTTCGAATTCCAAAGTTAGAAGGTATGTGAAAATATATTGTTGAAAGTTCACGCATTAAAGGTCCTAATTAGTGCAAAGGTGTAGTTTGAATGTGGAGAGTGAAAGCAACATAGAATGGTCATTGGTGATAGTTCTCTTTTTTATCCTCCCTGCTTTCCTGATGAACACTGGATTGTTTGTACACACTTTAGGATTTAGAGGATCAAATTATACAGCAGAATGTAATTTTAATTGAAACTTAATTATTGGTGTGGTTTGATTCTAGGTCTGTGATCTCATCGTGTATTTCGGAG
Source organism: Isotomurus pseudopalustris (assembly GCA_034698685.1). Taxonomy (NCBI): domain Eukaryota; kingdom Metazoa; phylum Arthropoda; class Collembola; order Entomobryomorpha; family Isotomidae; genus Isotomurus; species Isotomurus pseudopalustris. The sequence goes on from JAQGBV010001673.1 coordinate 5,195, forward strand.
ACGTTCAAGTATGAATGAGTTAGATGCCCTCAGACAGGAAGCTGAAACACTCAAAAATGCCATTCGAGTAAGTTTCTAATTTAAACAAGGTATTAATTCGCTTTGTACAGAGGGTGATTAACTGATAAACAATTACATCATTAGGATGCTCGTAAAGCGGCATGCGATACGACGCTCGTGGAAGCGACCACTTCAATGGAGCCCATCGGCCGTATTCAAATGCGAACCAGAAGAACGCTGCGGGGCCACTTGGCCAAGATATATGCCATGCACTGGGGGTCAGACTCAAGGAATTTAGTATCAGCATCTCAAGATGGAAAGCTCATCGTTTGGGACTCTTATACAACAAACAAAGTGCATGCCATCCCCCTTCGTTCCAGTTGGGTCATGACTTGTGCCTATGCACCCTCAGGCAGCTACGTGGCTTGTGGTGGGCTCGACAATATCTGTTCCATTTACAGGTACTTAAACATAACTTGCTGTGTGGCAAGATGGATGTTGTACTAAACATTTTTGAGGTTTTAAGTAGCGACAGAATAGAATTTGGTTTAATAATAAAGGGCTGTGTTGGGACTTTTCAGTTTGAAGACAAGGGAAGGTAATGTTCGTGTCAGTAGAGAGTTGCCAGGTCACACAGGCTACTTGAGTTGCTGCCGGTTCCTAGACGATAACCAGATAGTCACAAGCTCTGGTGACATGACCTGTGCATTGTGGGATATAGAAACAGGCCAACAATGCACTTCCTTCACGGGCCACACTGGTGATGTCATGTCGCTTTCCTTATCTCCTGATATGCGTACATTTGTTTCAGGAGCTTGCGATGCTTCTGCTAAGGTAAAGAAATAAGGATTACCTTTGTACTGAATCTGAATGATAAACTGAAACTGCACTTGTTACTTGTTTCACAGTTGTGGGATATAAGAGATGGACTCTGTCATCAGACATTTTCGGGGCATGAATCTGATATAAATGCCATAGGAGTAAGTTATTATATAATTAAGTGATTTTTTGTTGCATCTTCATCTACAGACATTCTTGAATGGATTGTAAACCTGAAAAATACACCATATACATCCTGTTTCAATGCTGCATTGTTTTGAACATGAGCCTAATTCGTTTGTCGTATACCTATTTTGTGTTTCAGTTCTTTCCTAATGGAATGGCGTTTGCTACGGGGTCTGATGACGCAACTTGTCGCCTCTTCGATAAGCGAGCTGACCAGGAGTTGGCAATGTATTCACATGATAACATCATATGCGGTATTACCTCGGTAGCCTTTTCAAAATCAGGTCGGCTGTTATTAGCGGGCTATGATGACTTTAACTGCAATGTGTGGGACTCTATGAAAACAGAACGAGCAGGTTTGTTTTACCATCAGTATTATACAATGACAAAATTGTGTGTGGAAGCAGTCATTACATTTCTTATGAACAATCTAAACAGGTGTCCTCGCTGGTCATGATAATCGTGTGAGCTGTCTTGGTGTTACAGAAGATGGAATGGCTGTAGCTACTGGATCTTGGGATAGCTTTTTGAAAATATGGAATTAGAGAAATAAGTTATGGCTATATGGTATTTTGAAATTCGGAATCGAGCCAGGTTCGCTGTTTGTGACATGGAGTAGTGCTTGTTTTTGAAAAAGCTTCTCATCAGTGGTTTGTGCAGACTTCAAATATTTCTTATTTCGTTTCATTTTTTCCGTTTAAAAAGTTGTTTTAAGATTTAACTTTAAAGTACGATTCATAAGGTAATATAAAATAACGAGGAGCAAATTTTGATACTGTCGCTGTATTCTAAATACTAATCGCTTTCTCCTAAGCTGGATTTTCACAATTGGAATTATCACCTGTTGTTTCAAGTTAATTCTTTACTAAGCCAGTATCAAAGGATTCCATGTCACTGAAGTTTATTTGTCTCTAAACTAGCCAGTTTAGTATCGTCTTACTAGCTTATTATGTTTCCACGACCGTGGAGGAAGAAAAGGTTCAAATCAAAGGTTAGGTTAAACATTAAAGTCGAAGTCTGGAGTTGACGAGTGTGTCATTTGTATGGTTGGTTGGTGAAACTTTAGGTTATTTACCAGCAATTGAGTAATCGACTTTGTTAATATCTTCTTAAGGTATATAAACTGCCAAGTTATACAAGTGTATTCAAGTCATGTGGCACAATTATCGATTTGCTTGCACAGTTATCTCTTCCACAAAACAAAGAAATGTAACATAAACCTCACTTGACAAACAAGATCAGCAGACTTCAAGAGATGCTTGCTTTATATGAGTGAGTATTTGGCGACAAAATGTAGATATGGCTGCATTATCTGACTGAAGTATGTTTATTTATATTCTAAACGTGTTATTTCTAGGAATGTATCTCATGATTCTACAGTTATGTTCTTTTTAATTTTCTTAAAATGGTTTGTTCAGATGTTTTATTTGACTTAGTTTCGCTCTACTGTGTTAACTATTGCGGTTTCGGTGATTTATCAGTGTATATTGTATACTTGTAAGTTCTATACCTTCACGTTGCGGAGAAACGCTATGTGACTCTTTATTACAAGACATCTTTAGCCTTTAGTTACATCTTGGCTGTGTCAATGATCACTTCACTGGCTACGCATTTTATGTTCGAGTATTCTAGAATTCCAGTTTTTGCTTAGTAATGTAATCGTAATCTTAAAATATGTGCTTCATTATTTGTACTACATAAATGCTAAATTATACGTTTGATTGGTTAATTTTAAAAAAGTTTTATTTATTTTTTAACATAAGGAGTTGATTTGGGGTAAAGGGATGGCATCGATCAAAAATATTAGCATAAAAGTGAGCACTTGTTCGTGCAGGCCTGGAAAGGAAGGACGAGCAGATACTTAAGTATTTTTACCTAAAGACAAGGCAATCCAATTAACCTGTGACACAACCAGTGGTTAATCCGATCCTACGCTTCATTCAGTTTTGGTTTGACTCAAATGAACTTGATAGGAGTGGAACGGGGACCATATTCTACTATTTCCCTTGTAGCAAAGGAAACTACGTCAGCTTTTATATTGGATTGCTCAGTGTGTTGAAAGCAGTTATGCATTTTCTGCAAGCAGAACAGTTAGATAAAGATGGGCTGAAAAGAGCAAACAATATCTTCCAGCCATTTTCCATAGCTTGCTATCTTGAACATAAAGTGGAAAATCAAAACGGTCAAGATTGCTCCTGACCAACTCATTGTCATTATAGTTCATTTATCACTTTCGAACCAATTCTATTAATTTTTTTCGTGCCGTGATTTATTTAGAAGAGCATTGATTTTGAAGACTTGTACTTTTACATTACAAGTAGGTCTACGTGAATGATATGTGTACTGTCATCCTCGGGGCCTGTGATGGCTCTTTCAGGTGATACTAGATAAAAAACTAAATCCAAAGTAGACAAGTAAATCTAGAGTCTGTTGATTCAGAGGAAATACTGCCATTATCAGATATTGTCTTACTGTAATCTTCGTTGTCGCAGAGAAATTGGCATAATGTGAATGTATAATTATTCGAAATGGTAAGCCTACTGAGCAGTCACGATTCAGCTTTGGTTCTCATGAGTCTGTGTGAGTGGAAAGCATTAAAATAATTCGCTTTCAACACTCTATATACTCTCATTTGATAGGTTCTTCCGTTCTGTGTTACACAATACAACCGAAATGCAGGTAGATCAGTCATTGTTACTTTCAGAGGTTGCCAGAATCATGGACACTTCAGCATACACAGGCTTATATGAGATTATTCTACTTAAATGATTCAATGCTTTCTTCTCTGAAATTTCTTACCACTTTAGGTTCGCTTGAAAGACTGAAATTCATACTTCTGTAGGAAATCGGTTAAACTTAAATTGCAAACCGTAAAGCAAAGTTAATCGCTTGTTTATTGATTTAACTTTGTGCACATATAATGAAAGTACAATGATCATGTGCTGATTTTGCTGAATAGATTATAATATACATGGCACAATTAGCGACATCAATTCGAACCGAATATGAATTTCATCAGCTAGTAAAGCTGGATATTGTAGCTTCCAAAATGAGTTTTAATTTTCATGTGTTAAATATATAGGCTTGCTATGAGTGTGTTGAGTTAAAAAGTATGAAAATGAAAGGCATGTCACTCAAAGCTATGCAATTATAGCCATACGCAAGACATTTTTTCAGTTTAGATGTTTAAAACGACGGTCATCTTGATGGCTTGTGTATTAGAATTTCGTGTATACCCTGGCGTTTGAGTTGACCTCGTAGACTTGGAAGCAACTGTTTATTAGGTGTGGGTTTATGGCTTAATGGTTTTGTACAAGATCAATTAACGCACCTGATCTGATCAGCACAAGCGAGAAGGTGTGATTCACACGCAGTTACATTATCTGATATTCTCCCGTCCTGAACGAGAGAGAGAACCAAAAAATCCGAATCTTTACGCCAGAACAACTGACTAATCATTATTTATATGAGAAATGCAAGGGCTCAGGAGTTGTTTTGGCGTGTAAAGATGACTATAACTTCAAAGACTTGATGTTAAGAAAACTCTTGCTCGTTTGTCCAAACTTACACTATTGTTATACTTAAACCATAAATAGGGTGACTATTACTAATAGGAGTAATGTGGAAGTGAATCAAAAATGCTTCAAAAATGTCTATTATTATGATGCAGTTCAATTCTTATGTGGTAGACACCCTCACTTGTAAGCAGGCCGTTTAGATTGAGTAATGCGTATGATTTGTACATTTTAAATCTAATTACAACCTGCGTATTGCATGGCTTAGAAGGAGAAACACCACATTGAGCAACATGACTGTGTTGTTATTGTTGTAATAAGAAAAATTTGCAAATCTGCAACGACAAAAATATTCTCACAAATTACATTACCTCTTCTGCACTGTGACAGTTAAGAAGATTCGTTCAATCATTGTGTAAATGTATGTTGTATTGGTTCATGAAGAGGAATTCATGGAACCCTAAAGGAGTGACTGGACACTAAAAAGGATGGAATGGATCTGAGATGATATTATTATATTGGAAAGCGTAATCCGTAGATAACTTCTATATCAGTGAGCAGTAAGCAGAGACTATGGAGCATAATTATTGTCATACCTAGTGAATATAGTCGACCGGGTATAATTGTGTACTACTAAATATACATTGTTATCTACCTACCTTTGAAGAATCACTACTAATCCTAAGGTTTTATAAATAGATAGAGAGGCTTGTTGTGCAACCAATCCACATAAGGCAGGAACAGGATTCTACTTTTTAATTTCTACTGGTACTCTAGAATAACGTATAAATAGGTAGATATTTGAATATTATACTCCTAACAATGATCGTCTCTTAATGTACATATATTATAACTGATATATATCTATACATATTATACAGATATAACAATATGCATTCGTACGACGATGGTGGATCACTACAAAATAGTGAAAGTACCGACTAAGGTTCTTATTTAACACATTCATATAATGAGAATAAAAGGTATGAACCTTAGGGTACTCACTTAGACTAGGTCATATTTAGTGCGTCTTTATTAAGTTAGTTTAATGGAATTACTGTACTGTCTATAGAACAATGCTGCCAAAATTTTGCAAATCCGCTAATTACCATTAAAGATAGCAACTTAAACACGCAAGGTTACTTTGTTATTCTGATCGTTCATAAAGTACATAGAGTTGTGAAAAGATGAATAACAACTGGAGTTACATAAATGTGGCATGAAAAGTCCTCCTGATGCTTATAGGTTGACATCTGCGTTATGTTGCGTCTCATAAGTTTGTCTCACTGAGTTGTACAGCAAATAAATGTCCTTACATATTAGTTTAATACTGAACTACACACTTACTATTAGATTCGTTCATGTACATTGTACTAGATCTAAGACTTTTCAAAATGAATCAAACGAATTTTGTAAACTACTACAACATACTACTCAGTAAATGTCTATAGAATGTATCTGCGTGCTAAATGCTACAATCCAGTTAAGATTTGACTTGACCAGAAGCATCTAACAACATCTATTTGAGACATAATCACTTCAAAATTGTAGCGAACAGCCTTAGTATTTCGTAAAAGATTTTATACAATATAGCCTCTCTCGTTGCGGAATTTTGTTCGATTCAATGTTTCTTAAACACTGTCATTGTAATGTACTTTCCAGCTGCCAGCTTGCACTAGCAGACTTCACTATGTTCTATATTATCGACGTTAAAGTAACTGGTTGTGTAAGAGTGATTGGTGAGTATTTGCAAATCATAAGTTCCGACCTATGAAAGTATCAAGAAATACACACAGGCTAGAATGAAAATGTGGGCTTCTTAATGTAAAATACGAATATACATAAAGTAAGCTAATTTATTCCTTTGTATACTGGTGTTTAATGGATGTTTGCATGAATATGAACGAGGTGTTGAACTACGATTAATTATGCGAATATCGAATGTGAAACTATACTGGGTGGGTAAGAGTACTGTGTAAGTAATCATGAAATGAAATCAAAAAAATCATCCATTGTCAAATAAAGCTTTTTGTCAGTTATTACGATGGCTGTTTATCTTTAGAGGTATTTCTCCAGTTTATTCTCGGGAATGCACGATCATCAATTTTGCATGGGTTTGATTGAAATCATATTTATTGACAACGTTCGAATTGGTAGCAGGACAAGTGAAGGAAAATTAAGGAGCGACTTAAGTTCTTAGCAAGCATTCAGAGCTTCGTTCAAGTCCTTCACCAAATCGGTATCAGACTCAAGTCCCACCGAAAGTCGAATAAAGCCTTCAGTGATTCCAAGGGTAGCTCGCAAATCTGCTGGAACCGAGGCGTGAGTCATCGAAAACCTGTCGGTCAGACGTCATAAAATTTAGTTATGTACTGATTACTAGTATCATGAGTGAGTGGTATTTCCGACGCACGGTAACTCAGCCAAACTCTCGTATCCACCCAAACTTTCTGCCAGACTGAAAACTTTCAATTTCTGTAAGAATGCAGTGCTGTCTCCATCCTTGAGGTAGAACGCTATCAAACCAGAGTGACCAGAACTTTGTCTGAGAGCTATAGCATGATGTGGATGCGAAGGTAGCCCAGGATGCAAAACTTTCTCCACTTTCGGATGGCTTTCCAAGAACTTAGCTACCTTCAGGGCATTCTTCATGTGCAGAGGCATTCGCACATGGAGTGTCCGCAAACTTCTCAACAGCAAGTAGCAATCAAACGGGGATGGAACTGCCCCCAGAGCTTAGCATTTGAGACAAAAATTGTAATTAATGAAAAATGTGTTTCAAAAGCTTGACGATTAGTCTACTCTGCGTTGTAGTCACTACTTACAGTTCTGCAAGAAAGCCAGCCGTTTTCTCAAACCCTCATCCTTTAGCACCACAGCTCCCATAAGGACATCACTATGTCCATTCATGTATTTAGTTAAACTGTAAACTACAAGATCCGCACCAAGTTCCATAGGTTTCTAGAATTTTCAAATTGCGCTAATGTCATCCTGCTGAATTCCATCTATAGGTCTAATTTTGCAAGTTAAATTACTTGAAAGAAAGACGTCAAAAACGTGTTGTCCACTGCAATAATGATATCCTTGGAGTACTTCCGAGTGATTTCCACGATTTTGGCTATATCCACTACCTTCAATGTGGGATTGGTTGGAGTCTCAATCCAAATAAGCTGATGGAGGTAAGTTAAACATTTCGTTACATCCAAGTCAATTTATCCTTTTCTTCAATTTTAAAGAGCTTCATTTTTATAAGCTGCAAACCTTGGTCTTAGCAGAGAGGGCAGATTGAAATGCATCCAAATTAGTCAAGTCGACAAAGTCTGGGACTATATTTGCAGTCTTATGCATTTGTCGAAATAGTCTTCCTGTACCTCCGTACACATCATCCATTGAGATTATGTGATCTCCACTATCCAAGAGGGCCACAATGTTGGTCGTAGCAGCTAAGCCGGATGAAAATACCATTCCTATGATAGCCCAATTAATAAATTAGATTCAAGCCCGACTTGTGTATTCAATTTCTAACAAGCAATGTGACCCCAATAAAATGTTATCTTTCGTGTACCATATTCACCCCCATCAAGAGCTGCCAAAGTTTCTTCTAGAATTTTGCGCGTTGGGTTTCCACTCCGGGTGTAGTCAAAGCCCTGAAAACAAAAGTGGCAAGTTTTAACAGAACGATAGCCTTAAATCACACGCTGCGACAAATGTCAATTGTGTAAAAACCTACCCTATGATTTGCTGGTCCATCTTGTTCGAAAGTTGTAGACAATATCATCGGGGGAACTACTGGAGCGTAATTCCAGTCTTTCGGTTTGTATCCAGTATGGATAGCTTTCGTTGCAAAAGTAGAGTCCAACGGAAGCCATTCGCCGTTTCCGGTCTCCTCTGTATGGTTCATATTATTTGCAGTACTCATAGTTGAAATGGATCCACCAATAATTTTAGGAACCACAAGTTAATCCTGGCAGTCTTATCTGCTTTAAATAATCGACCTGTCGACGGCTTGTCCTGTTTGAATCTGAGAGGATTTAAAAGAAAAGGGATAGATTATAAAAATTATTCGTATGATCGTATACATGTATGATTAATGTACTACCACAGCCTTCGACTGGGTCAAAAGCTCTGTATGCTTTGCAATATGTGGAACCTTGAGTAATGGGAATTAGGATGCTAAAACCACATTTCATGAGGTCTGCAAAACCAGATTCCGAACTATTGTATGAAACCTGTCACTCCAAAAGCATCGACGCTCATATATATAATATCAAACAAATTAATCCTGGATTAAGTACATTACGCAATAATACAGAATAATTTCACAAAAAATAAATGCTGAGTCAGATCTATCTCAGCTTATCTATCTAATATAAAGTTGTCGTATCGTCAGATCTCTTGAGTGAAACAGATTTCTCTATCCAGGCATTCGAACATGCAACTATATAATGAAAAACAACAAATTATGCATATATGTTGATATGTTAGATAGTCAGCTTTGGAACTGACCTTCTCTTTGTCTTTGTGGCATTAAATTAGTGGAACGATAAAGATAAACTCTTTGAATTTGGAAAGCAATATACTGTTAGCCAACACAGCACTTCTATTCTAGTAGTTCTTTCTCTAAAATTTCACACACTGGCAATACAGCGACCAACTGGTGATGCTATTTACATGAATGCACAATCAAGCGATACGTGACTCCGCTGCATAAATATCTGCA
>JAQGBV010001674.1:0-14423 GCA_034698685.1 Isotomurus pseudopalustris
GTCTGCAAGTTTATCCAATTGTGTTGTCAGTTTGTCATGAGACACACAAACGTGCAGAACTAAGACATCGTGCCAATCGTTTGCAAACCATTGTAATTAGTTCAAGTTTATCATTTTGATAATTTAATATAGAAAATTGCTTTAAATTACCTTAGCAATACCACGTAAGCTAAACATTTTGACCCCAAAGGCGTTAAAAATAATGCTGGCCGGTCCGAAGAATCGGAGGCAATTGTATACCGTTGAGCATTTATCCCAACGGAGGCAACTATATCCTGAATGTAGTTGTTTTCCAACGTGGCAGTGAACCTTGAAACGGGCACTGTATTATGTTACGAAGATACATTCACGGTATTAAATAGTCTACTCGGGAAGAATCCTTTTGGCATCATACAAATGAGAAAGCAGAGTAATGTTGTTCTAGTACGACATTTATTTACAATAAATTATGCATCTCACCATTCTTGGATTAAATGTGCTTCGTTAAGCATTATAATCTAACATAAATGGTCGAAAGGATTTGGAAAATTTGAGGCGATAGTGATAACACGCCTCGGATGAACCTATTATGTAGTTAGGACGTAGTTCCTAGCCGCAATAGCTGAACGTTATTACTTTGATGTTGCGAGTTTGAATTCTAGGTGTCAAATTTTTGGTGCTCTCCTGTGTAATGATGCTGCATCCGAAACTTTAGCCTGTGATCTTGGAATGGAACTCTTGCATTATAAATTATAACACTATCTATAGATCTTATGAGTGATATTATGAGTGTCACGCATGGCTTCTGGAAATTCTATATACAAGCACACATGTTATTTGGGTACAGGATAAATTTGTGTGGGCATTTTTTATCGTCAATTATAATCAGACAATTTTACACTTATAATTTAATTAGGCTTAATTGTTTCGTTAATCGCATCCTTTGATGTTTTGTGCGAGCTCAAATTGGGATTTTCTTTTCTTTGGCTTCTCTGCTTTGGTGAAACACTGGGCTACAGCCTCCTTGAAAATATTCGTATGCAATGCAATATGGTTACTGTACATTAAAATCTTAGCCAATCTATTCTTTATTGTTGAACACGAAAAGTCATCGAAGATTTGGTCGATTACTATGAGACAATTTCATATTCATAATTAACTGAGGCTTAAAATCTCTTGCCGATCGCTCTCTTTTATGATTCTCTTGAAGCCCCGATTTGTTTCTCATTTATTGGTTCATTTGTATGAAGTCTAAGTTAGCATAGGGTATTTTTGTAACTAATGGCTTATTTGGAGTTTCATCTTCGTCCATGAGTGTGAACATGAAGTTGTGTTTTAGTTGTCTTCGTCAAGAGGAAAGTGATTCGTTAATTGTGCGTCGTTCATTTCCTTGTGGACTGTCCCAGGAGTTTTCTTGTTCGTAGACTAAAGGTTGGGAAGAATAAACTACTTTATGATTGTGGTCTAAGACGAATTCTGGATCTTTTAGTTCCCGTGAAACTTCGACATAAGGTGGGGGAGGTTTTTTTGTGTCGCTATTTGGTCTTTATTTTCTTCATTGAGTTTTCATGATTCTTCTATCCATGAAGGATGTTCTCTAACAATACGTTGGGTGTGTCTTCTCTTGTTGTCGGTACAAAGGCTGGTGATGACAGAAAATGGCCCCAAGTGTAAAACCGTGGTCCGGAGGTTTATTTGACGCATGTTTTGTTCATTGTACTTATGCCTTCTTTGCGAATTTTTTTTGAATGACACAAAAGATGCACCTGTGTCCCAAATGAATGGTATTTATCGCATTACATTAAAGCAAGTAAAGAATAGCCAGGAATGCGCACAGCTATTCTTATTACTCAGTACACATGCAAGTCTCCCTGCATGCTTAGTGAAGTATAATCGCTGTCCTTCATTTGCTTATCTAAGATAACCGGAGATGTCTTCTAAATCTCTAGCAGCCACGCCGCACTCATAACCCTCCTTTTCCACTGGCAAGCGAGAGGTTTCATTCTTCCATCGAGAAGGAATCCTCTTACTTGCTTGCTGAATCTGATCCTGCCTCTGTCTCTTTTTCGTAGATTTTTTGAAGTTTAATTTTTGATCCTAAAAACTCGAAAGTTTCCAGGAAACTTATTAGTACTATTAGTTCCTGGGGGAAGTGAGAATTTCCTCACTTCACGTTAGGGAGTTCTTACTCAGTACTCGAGTCTGTGAATGGGTGTATCCAGGTTGGGGCAACTTGCGACTTCCCCGAATTCGAGTTTTTCCTTTCTTTATTGAGTTGAGCGAGTCAGTAACACCCAATCCTTGAATTTACTTCGTGGTAGTGAACGTGATATTGTGTGGGTATTTAATTGGCTCATAATAAAACACCATATTACTTATTAGCAGTTAGAGCTAATTTTTCGGTTTTCTCGTGTTTATTGCATCGGGCTTTTTGTTTGAATTGTCATCTTGGCTTTCATTGATTAATATAGTAAGAGTGTCGGTATTTAGTAGTCTGGGATAAGGCCGTTGGGAGATTATGTGCATAGAAGTGGGAAGTATTCACCACACTAGACCTAGTCAACCGAGCCAAGCTCTACAAGCATACGAAGGTAATGAATTGTGTTTCCTGTCTAAAGGAACTATTTTGTTGACTGTAATCGTGTCTACTGATCCAGTTAATCTTTGCCATCATGAAACAAATGTGGAAATGACAGATCGTGTGCAAACCTTTGGTTAACGTCGTTCAGAGTGTTAAACTGCTCCTTATGTTGTTGGAATTAATCCAAAACTTCACCTCTTTTGGGCCTAAAATGTATAATATGCCCACAATGGTGTCAGGTTGGGTATTTCACACCTTTGGTAGGCTTGTGAGTTGGGTCCTTCAGATGTCAATCAGGATTCTGTCCAGCGATTCAGGGTAGATTTTTGTAGTTTCTGTCACTAGTAACATTTCATATGCGTTGCAGTTGTTGTTGACTACCTTTAGTTCTTCTGTTTCCTTTCAGCAATATTTCAGTGAAGTCCTATTAGATATACTGACTGAGCTTAAATGGCTTATGCCAAGAGATGCTTACAATTATCACTCTCTCACAACCTTATTTAAATTAATTTATAAGAAAGATGTACCATATTTTGATGGCTTACTGAAGCCTACAATTGGATCTATCACTCGTTGCACTTGAGTCTTGAACAACGTCTTCATTCCAAATCCTGCAAGCAACTCTTATAGCAGGTGATCTTTCTTTTACACTGCATAATCAGCCAGGAATAACTTACCTGACGATTTGAAAAATGCATGTACTTACGAAATTTTTAAAACTAAACTTAAAGACTGGATAATTAAGAATCTATAGTCTTTGCATATTCAATTCATGCATTATCCACTACGTTACACTCAATTGTACTTGTTTACTGTACAGATTATTGACTTAATCCACACTATAAATTACTACTGAAATTACTGAAATACTACTTTTAAGCATCACTATTTTGTTACAAGAAAACTCCAGATATAACTACTCCTTTGGGAGATTTCTTGGAAATAAATTATTATTATTATTATCAGTGATGAAGGGGGCATAAATGAATTGAACAGTTAAGCCCTCCACGGAGTCCAATTAATTGAATCCAATTATCTAGGATGAAACAGTGCTTATTTCTCTGTCTAGCATTTACTTCATTTATTTGTCTGACTTTGACAAATTGGAGCGTTGAACAAGAGAGAAAGAGTAAGTTCCAACTTGTTTGGCTTTGAATAGGATATTTTGCACGGCAGTTGTAGGGATAATATGCTGCTTCTCAATTTAATTTGTCGTCCTGTTTTTCTGCTAACATTGCATAGATGTGCTTTGAATATTTAAAATTCGAGAGCAATACCTTCCACAAAATGACAGTCGCGATGAAAATACAAATTAAGAATGTAATTAACTTCGGTCGATGGAGAGTTCGGTACTGTCTACATCTAAATTGTCTGCATCAATCTTCAAGGAGGGACATCTTTGTTAAGCATTCTATTACAGCGAACGGGATGATTGGAATCTGAATTTCAGTGACATCAGTATGAGAGGCTTAATACACTAGTAATTCGCATGGATTTCCGCAATCAAATAATTTCCAGTGGCACTTTTATCCAGCTGCACACATCTCTTTCTTTTCACTCGCTGTATTTGTCAGATTTCTTACGAGCATTAAAATGGGACACAGTATTTCCAGTGAAATCAGTGTACTTGCTCATCAATCGAGCAGTTGCGGGAATACTTTTTAAATATCTATGGACCCCCAGAAGGTTTTCTCAAGCTTTTAGCTTTGGTCAAAAATTACTTCTTAATTGGGTCATGAAATTTCCCTACTTTATTCAGAAAATAACCCAACTCTTCAGAACTTTCCATACTATCAGCACTACTTTCTTCGGAGTGTATTTTATTTACACTGTAAATCGTTCAAAAATTTCATCTTTCCTGGCCAAATGTGCGGATTCCCGAAGAGAGTTCTTAGTTGTAACATATGCAATTTATAAAAGAACTATTTGGGAATCTCATTTTATTATGCAAGCTTTTCAATAATTCCATTCACACTTTTCAAAATTTTTACCCTAACAGCGGCTTTTAAACAAATACAAAGAAGACATAAGTAAAATCCCAACAAAAAACAATTGCATGCCTTTAAATTTTTCATAATTCTATAATTATTGTCTTTCCTAAAGACGTTTGGTGCTACTGAACGAAAACTTAAAATATAAAACTTATAAATTAAACACTTTGAACCGTAAAAGATGACTACATACATTTAATGGGTGCTACCAAGATTGATTAGTTCGTTTTTTACTTTAGGGAAGATTAAACCTGAATGCCTGCAAACTATTTTCAATACATCTGTAATTTAAATAAAATAAATAATTAGTTTTGTATTGCCGGTATTCTTTCATCACATTTTCGAAAGATTTCGCTGCTTTTGTCGGCCACGCCACGTCAGAAATGCCACAGATATGCAACCTATAATTAAATTATTGTGTTTACTAGTTGTATTATAGTATACTTGATAACGAACTCAAGTAACTGTACCAAACTAACGCCTGAAAAACCTGTTCGATTTTAATATCGGTCGATAGTGCATCACTAGTATTCTATGACATCTTTGTGCAAAGGTTGATTGTAACTGTATTAAATTCCTTTATGAACTGTTATTGCCGTATACTAGTAGTGTTTAAGTAGTGCATAATAATATACTTTTGCAGAAATTTTACTGCTCTTGTACAGATTATAATTAACGAAATAATTTTATGTGCTATGATAATTCACCGAACGTCCAATTCTATGCCAATTTTTTTTTCGTGTATTGCAAAAAACAACAAATTCTTGCGTGTAAGTAAATAAGTACCAATAAATGAGAAGTTGAAAGATTGTTTTATTGTGGTATCAACAAAACAAACACATATTCTCAGCAACTTTATTATCATAATTTACATTCAGCTGATAACTTTGACAATTATATTTGGATCTCGAGCCTGGATTCACACAAACTGAGGTAGTACAGGTAAGTTCAAGGTGTAATCTGGTTTTTATTTGGAACTTCATCAAGCAATAAAGACAATTGCTAGAACAGCAGTTATTATCGCATTTCACAGGAATCTCGTTTGCCTGACGATAATCTGGAATTTAAATAAAAAAGCGAGATGCAGCCACTGAAGGCAGTTGTACACACCTAACAACAGAAAGAAAAGTTTCGTGTCTGAAATCAAGCTTCATCAATATAAGGTTGATGTGAGTTGCATTTTGGTTTCACGAGCATAATTGTCACCACAGTTTCTTATCAGCATCCATTAAACTTACCTCAGGAGAGACTTTTGCAGCAAAATCTTTGTGTTCAATAAGTATTCATTTGCATTTAGTTTTGAAAACGCTAATACATTTTTAGATCTCCTTGATAACATTCAAGTCGTCACACGCTTATGAGATTATAAATTCTATTTTAATGCATTTATTCAGTGTATTGAGTTTTGAAAATTACGTGACGTTGAACAGGTGACCAATTCCGGAACGATGCACATAAAATTCTGCGGGCCAAATAAATGCAGAGGATCGCACTTAAAGGCTATCAACTAGCTATCTGAAAGTAACCGGAGGTTTTCATCCCTTTTTTACTTTTTGATGAACTCTAATACTGTATCTTCGGTTCTGGACACCCTTGGTTTCCACAACTGTCAATTACTTGCAGTGGTTTTGGGGGAACCATGAGCAATAAATACGTAAGACTTAATTAAACCATTCACTCGCAAGCCAGATTAAAGATTGGTAGCTCGAAGATTGGTATCATATTGACAGATGTTTGCTTGGTTAAAGGATTGCTTGCCATTCGATTGTATATCTTCAAGATATTCAGGAGTTTGGGTTTGGTCATTTCAAATTATACACACTTATTTACACAGACTTATTTAATAAGTAAGGTATAATGCTTGTGCGATTGGAATGAATAGATATTGGAGTAATTCCAAGAGTTTAAATAAATGATTGAACTTTTATTCACAGTTTGTAAAGTAAGAACATTGTTTTTGTCTGTCTGTTCTAAAAAACCATTACAAATAAAAATAAATACAGTTGTTCGAATCCAATTCAGTACTTGAATCTTGTTTTTACATCTCTCATTGCCTTAACATATTGTGGTCCACAAACATCCCATACCCATGAAGCAAGCATAACCATAACTCAAAATGAGTCCATAAAAAACCTTTTATCGCAATCTCTTATAATCCGAATCCGAATGCATTTAACCTTGAATCTTGTTTACCAATGAACCACAGATTGTAGGACAAAGTACAGGAGCTTTCCGATACTTAACTACTTGTAGTTGACACATACGAAATTCGATGCATGTTGTACACAATAAACCACACTCTTGAGCATTCACACCTCCGTATAATCGACACACACTTCATTTAACCAGGTTAACGATCAGCGGTCCCATTGAAACCTATTCATCGTGCATCCACACTACATCAACAATTCCAATATTAACGAATCGTTAACTAGCCCTTCTCGTAGTTCAAGCCAACACGTATTAATTTACATTTCAGTTCACATTCAATTCCGACTCAATACAATTAGAGTTACCAGAAACCCATCAATCAATTTTTTGAAGTACAAATAACATTGAACATCGAATCGTTCCTCACTACCAATTGCTTCGTGGTAACTGTAAAATTGCTCCAAATTAATTCATTCTGACATCACTCATATTGTACGTTGTCTCAGTCATTCTTCAGCATTCACTAACGACTCCTTCCACTTGTTAAGCTTGTTCATTTAATTGGAACTCCATATGCAAAGGTTTCTTGACTTGCCAACACCAGCAGGCACATCTTCACCACCTGTAACTTTTAAAGGAAATCAGCCTTTGCATCAAAATAGCAGAAAGGTAAGTACACCTTGCAATTAAATCTTTGTTATAGTCAATCAGCAGCCAAGACTTGTTCGCCTTCAAGGAAGTTTATTCCATATCCAACTGATTTAAGAAATTGCATATTAAAAACTCTATACGATTCAATAGCATACAGTTTAAACTTGTATACCTTCATAATTCCTGACAGTTTAAAGGAAACCCTTAATCCACATTCACTTTAAAAACAACTCCCATTATTGTTTTACATTTTTACTTGTCATAAAATTTGGTATAATTTCAAAGAGCAATAAAAGTTTAGTCTTTATGGTGCATGGGTGACTGTGAAGAAGGATATGCATCACTTTTGAACCCAGGAGTTATTCAGCAATTCTTTCTGAGTGTGATACTGAAAGAGTTCATTCTTTGGAATTCCTATGGCGTGATGGCAAGTGTTTGTTGCTGAATAGATTATTTTGTGTTCTATTGTTGGTATATCAAGTTATTGTACGTGTCACAATTCATATTACTTGACATTAGAAAATTCAAAGAACTCATTTAGACAGTGAGTAAATGAATAAAGTAAAGTAAAGTAAATGAAACAGAACAGTTGTTGAAAAACAAACCGCAATTAAACTACAATTAGCTCATTATCTTCACATGTAAGTTTATGCCGTGATGAATCAGGGGCGTTTTATGAGTTCTTTTTATTACTCAACTAAACGTTTTTGCTTGCACCATAAACCATGCTCAATTTGTAAAAACAAATGTCGATTGTTAAAGTTTGAATAGTAGAACTTGATGAAAGTTTGAGTTAATTCCTGAAATTGCCTGTGTTGAAGAGTAGAGACACCATACAGTAAAATGTAATAACAAGAAATAAATTTCAAAGATCAGCGTAAATCTGATACTTAAATGTAATCATACTCACAAGGTTGTTTGTTAATTTATTTTATCTCTTAGATTGGAGGTACATCACACACATTACAATTAACGCACACTTCTGATACCTGGAAGGACAACAATATTATTTCAGTCATTATAGCACCTCCTGACACAATACTCCTTAAATTCTTGCCAAGAAAGGGCTGACTGTTCTAAAATTACTTTGAAACCTAACTTTGAAGGTATATAAATTAAGAAATCATCTCCTAAATACGTTTGAAAATTCTTAACCAATCACAACCTAGTTATTATAAATAAATAATTACTTAAATGTGTTTTCAGCTACTACCTCTGGACTTGGAACAACGCCAAAATTGGCATTGATCTTTTACTGCCTTAAGGAAATCATTGGATGACGCGAGATTCCTGATTAGGTTTAGTTGCCACCTCGCAACCTCTCAACAGAATCACCTGATGGATTTATTCATTGGCACACCTGACTACACGACTTCCAACCGAGTCATTTAAGGTTTTCCCAAATGATCGTATTTGTATTGATAGGATGAACAACATAGTTTAATTTCATTATTGATCTTTCATATTCACAGGGCTGAGTTGGTTATGCAGGAATTATGGAATAAGGAAACCTTGCACCTGGTCAACAGCTCATGATTCTGAGGATGGAAAAGATGGCTCTCCGTATCTGGACTAATATCAACCATTTAAGTTAAGCTTAGTTTATATGCTCAACCTCGAGTACCGAAAATACCAATAGCAGCACCCTATACAGAAAAATATTTCTTTGGCATCTTAGTTAACTTGGTCGATTGTAAATTCTGATAGACTTAAGTATGCAGATATTGTTACGTTGTTGGAGGAAAAGGAACGCCAATACAGTACTATTCAATATACAAAATACAATAACAATTATACGCTGCAATATTCAAGGTGACCCTAAAAAGTATTCTTTAAGTAGTAAAAGACTTCCCCCTTTATCGAATAGTTTGTCCAGGAATTTGAAATTTATCTCTTCCTTTTTCTGATTGCTGAAGATTGGATATAATTCCACATTTCTGGGCCAGCGCTTTTTAGAACGTATCCACTTAGCACGGAAACGCAGCAAATAGCTAACACAATATTCAGATTATAATATTCTCCATGGAATATATTATTAATCTTCAAAATCCGAATATTTGTTTCCATTCTTAAAATTGTATGATACATGTATTAGGCGTTAAACGTTTCTATACTATTTAATGTTACCTTTATAAGAGTAACCTCGTCATTTTAAGCAATCTCGTGTGCAGTGGTTCTTATTCCCAACTGCCATAATTGTTTATAGTTTTATCAATATTCCAGAATCTTAAATCGCATTTTAGAAAGCTGCCGTGATATCAAGTTGCTTTCTGTAGTGATATCAGGTGATCTTGGAATGCGCATATTCGTAATATTCGGTTTCAGACTAGTGCTTAAAATACGGAGATTTGCACATGCGCATGCGCAGCAATGCGTGCATTTTGCTTGATAAAAATTCATTTGGGAATGTACCGTATTTCTATTCATAATCACTTCCACTGTTCACCGCACCCCCTAAAGCCCTTAATTAGTATCACCTCCATTTTGAAGGGTTAGTAACTACAACGTCCCCACCCAGAGTAATTCCTCGCACAAGAAAGCGCTGTAACATTAAACTAGAACGTAATTCTGATATTATTCAGACACATTTAAGCATCTCACTAAACAAATAACTTCTAATTTTCAATGTAGGTCAAATGGAACAGAAACCTGGGAGTTTAGGAGGTAGATAACAGGTTAAAGTCGAGTTTTAGGATATTTATGTCCAATTTGCATGCAGTTTTTACCAAATTAGCCTTTTCCTCCATATAGGTTGAATATTCTGTAGAATAAACAACCTTTCCCCGTTGATAGTGCACCCCTTAATTATACCACTCCTATTTTCGAGATGTCTAAAGAACAAAGCCACAGGGGCGATTATCAAGTGAAATACGGTAGCCTGAACAGAGGATTATTTCAACCAACAAAATAAGTCTGGCATATGCTCCACACGTCATTTATACAGCGGTTCACTGTCGAATGGCATTAGCGGCTGTAGGTATTCTTTGTTGGTAGCGGATATTCTGGCGTTTGTTGAGGCCACTTAGAGAAGGGAACTTTGGATTTTTGAAGGAAAGGTATCTCCTGAGATAAAAACGAAGAAAAAAACGACTGACATTGCATACCATTGTTGAATGCATTGACTGTCAGTTGTAAATGTTTCTTGCAGTTTCATGTTTCTAACTATCCATCGATGTCTGTTCAAAAGCTCTTCCCTCTGTATTATTCTTGTGTGAATTACCATTGTGTTTGTCTCTGTGGTGTTGTCAGTGAAAGAAGGGATTTACGGAATTGGCTGGTGAAGAATTATGTTCCATACCAATTCGAATGAAACTAGGGATTGAGTTCCCGTTGTGTTTTGGGTTTGAAGCCCAGCTTCTCTATAGCCTCCCTGCACTGTACGATGGGAGAGGTTCCTATGACATTTGTTTTTTAGCCTGGAAGACGTTTTATTTCCTTGAACAATACAGCTCAGGTTGTGGGTAGCTTTCTTCGATGTTCTTGAACCCACAGTAGTAATATTAGGCAACGTGGAATACGAAGGAAACTCGAACTAAGTTTGTTGTCTTGAATTACACTAACACAATAAAAAGATCTGTAAGTTCTCGCGTACTTTTGTTTTTCTCGTGATGAGCCGTAGTGAAAGCCCAGAATGCTTTTTTCATTTGATTTTTTAAAATCTCGCTTCATTGCAAGTGTTGCAAGACTAAACATGATTTCAATGATCAATGAAGTAATAAAATACTCAATACTCATAGATTTGATTAATTGCAAACAAGCAATATCTGTTCCCAAAGTTAAATAAGGAGCCCAATTAATTCAAGAACAATATTACGGAACACATTTTGTGGCATAATGTGTTGGATAAATTCACGTGGAATTTTTGAAGCGGTATATTTTCCTTTGACAATTAAATTTTCAGTCTATGAAACTATGAAATATTAACTCCCTATTGGTGAAATCACAGAGTCGCGTCAGGTGAATAAATGTGACTTGCAGAGATTTCCTCTCCGCCATCCCAGCGATTGCCTGTAGCTCAACGTCGTTTTAAAAGTAGTGACTTCAGTTAGAGAATGGGAGAAATAAATTCGGGCAACTGATGGTCAAATCGTCACAAGCAGTAAAGACCTTTTGGGCGTCCTCGCAGATGCGGCTAGCTCTGTTTGAATGAATATTGCTGCTGGTGTGCTGGAGCTAGTTTTTACGTCTTTACATGTAGTTCGCGTCAAGACGTTTCAACCGCAATATACCTACGAATAAACTTAGGAGAGTAAAAGGGTTAGCGGTGCTGTGTCTGAAAGTTGAAATTGTATTTTGGGTTGGTTGGTAAATTTGGGGTGTCAAAGGGTTTTGATTTTCCTGCAGTTGAGATCAATTTGACTTCCCTTCGCGTTGTTGTGCAATGGTTCGATGCTGGCACTGCTTGAACAGTTTCGGGAGTGGAAACTCTGCTTCAAGTGTACTCAATTTTTAACAAGGGTTGCTTAGTTATTTTTAAGAAGATTCATTGCTAAGACAAATATAATATCTAGCTCTTTGAGGTGTGTGAGAAGTTACAAAATTTGTAAGTGTTTTTCTATGACGGTTGGTATTTTTGTCATGTCAAAGTTGAAAATAAAGTTGAGTAAATATCCTTCCTAAGTAACAATCTAAGAATTTGTCTGGTTTCTGGCCTTCGTGGGAGCTTGTACGAAGAACGTAATAATATACACTTCTCTCGTAGATTCGTATGTGCTCGAGAGAAGGTGGTAATTAAAATACTTGTTCATGAGCACTCGTCGACGTCCTTTGCTTGTTCAGAATTCTATTTGGTATTTAGTCTGCACAAGAGGTCACTTCAGCCTTCATGTTATGTGGGATATTTGCTCTGCACACCATTGACCTTGTAGTGTCATTTACCTTTCGCATTTCTTGAATTGCCATTTCGGACCCTTGCAGGTGTTGGTACTTGCGGTGGTTTTCTTCGGGTATCTTCGCAAAACGTGGGTTCCCGCTCGGTAGATTTGACGACGGCGGCGGCATGTCATGGGTTTCTTGAGCTTTCAGCGGAACTAGAGCCGTTTTCGTTGAGATCGTTCGAGTGGGCGGTGGAGTCCCAGTTCAAAGTTTCGTCCGTGGAGATTTGATTTTGTTGATCCTGATTGTCGCTGAGGACGTGGGTGTCGGAGGTGATAGTGTTGCAACGGGCCCTTGTGGAAAAGGCACTGGTGGCAGACTAGAGAATGGATTGCCCATGGCTGGCACCCAGTCAATTAAACGGCTACGTGGGACAAGTTTCCACAGGAGAAATGGAAATCCTAAGATTGCGCAGAAGGTAATTCTATAGCGTTGCCCAGGAGAACTCCTCGGGGGAGTACCTCTGCCTGAGTTCTTTCAGCGTCCACAGGAGATCCCGGTCTCTGTAAATCCGGTCGAAGTCGTGGATCCTGGTCCCCACTCGTGTTTGGAGCTGTCATAGGGTCCGTTGGTCTTCGGGGCACGCCATGAAGATTACACAGTCTTCGTTTGCCAGGATTTCCTGAAGATCCACTTTTCGGTCTGCCCCTGAGTTCAGCGAGATAACGTGCAACTTTCTTGTGCGCAGGCAATCAAAAAGTACGATTTCCCTGACGGAGCGCTTGAGTGTCGTTCCCGATTGTTTGCGATTTGAAGCTGCTGCGGCGTCCATGGTTCTGGGTTGGAGTCACTGTGGGGAAACTTAAGTTTAAATAATTTGAAGTGAAGTGAAAGGAAACTATGTTCTATTGGTAAAGGACAATCCCTTACTGTGGTTTAAAATTAGTTGTCTTATTGTTTGTGGTGTTTTGTGGTCCGTTTGGAATGGTCTGTCTTGAATTAAAATCGAAGTCGTCCTTGATGGTGTTAAGTGGGGTTGTTATAGTTATAATGGATGGGTCCTATTCCTCCAGTGTCGTAGGGTAGATATGTCGTGGAAGAAGAACATAAGTTGTCCTGTCTTCCAGTGTGATTTCCTGGAGTGGCATCATGGGCGTCGTTTCTTCTGCATATGGAGGTGGTTGGGGTTCACTAATCACCAATCGGTTTCTGCTTACACACAATGGGGCCGCCTTCGCCAATTTCCTCACCTTGGGTCCCCAGCTGCATTTGATTGCGGCAAAAATGTTGAAAAATTGCACAATCTTCCACAGGAGCGATAGGATTGGTGTGAACGTTATCTCTTGCAGCATTTGGCCCACGGCTTCTTGGGATGGGAGTGGAAATTTTCCAGTGTGTCTTTTCTGGATCTAGTCATCTATCTTGTACTTGTTTCTGATCTCCCTGAGGATGGCTAGGAGGAGGTTTTCATTTTGTGATCGTTCCGAGGTGCTGTAGACCCCAGGCGAATTAAATGACAGTGCTCGCATTAACTTCATTCATTCTACATATACTTGTTACATTCTACATATAGTAGTCACATTTGTTGTTGTTACAAGTGTATAGTAACATCATGCTTTCAATGACACTATATTTCACTCTCACCGATTATGAGTATCAACATAATGTTTTAAACAGGTTCAAGTGCACCGGAATTATCAAACTATGTCAAATTGTATGGAGTATTGCAAATTATAAAAAAGATATCTTGTTTTAGTGCAAATTTGAAGGTTTTCATTGCATAAATAAAAAACCTCGGACGAAACATAAGAATACTTGTGTTTTGATATTAAAACTTTAGTTAATTAAATAAAAAGCCATTGGTCATATATATTTAAACATTGTTTCCTGTGCGTTAAATATTTATTACTGCTTCCAATATCTGCATATTTATTCCACAACGTATGGCTTTTGAAATATGAAGTAGCAGAAACCTCAAGTTTTGATCGACATAGCAGCAGTTCGGTTGCTGTAAGGTAATGTAACCCTAATTTCGAAATTATTCATGAGATATTTATCCATGTTGACTCCTTTTAATTAGCAGAACACACACAGATGCAACTGTAGTACCAACGTTTCTTCGACGCCAACGAATCTTGACTTTTTATTGGACTCTTACAACGAAGCGGGGCACTGGAGGCATGTTTTCAAAAAATTGCAGCTCAGCCTAGGTAATCACATTTTATGAAAATATTTCTTTAGCTAGCAAATACTAA
>JAQGBV010001675.1:0-14421 GCA_034698685.1 Isotomurus pseudopalustris
TGAAAGATATTTTTATGTTCCTGTGTTTTGAAGACACTACAATGTGCATAGCATTAATCACTTCAAGTGACCACATAATATTATTCATACATTATTTATTGCAAATCGACATACCTTACTTCTCGTTTTAAAAATAATAAAAGTATATACCTCTCCTCACATTAGCCTGAGATTGCATCAGACGAATGTAATTTTACAAAATAACACAACAGACGTAAATAGTTAACTTTTTAAAAAGTGCAACATATAATCATCGCACAATAATGAAATACAAAGTTCTGAGTCACTTATACCTGAATAGTAATTACTAAACCTAAGAAACCAGTGGAAAAGTAGTTCGTTAATGATTTTACTTGAATTTAGCAATTAGTAGTATGAAAAAATCACGCATTCCCACGATGATGTTGATCATATTAAAGATTGTACCTGTCGAACACTTGAAATCCCATAGAGGCATAGCTTTGCAAATAATTGTAATGACAAGAGCTGTATTACTTGTTAAGATGACTTGCAGTTCCTTTAATTACCATAATTATAAAAGGATATTCAACTGAAATTCGGAGTACCTTCAGTGCACACGTATTCTTCGTGTATTCTTATGTCCTATTAATAAATCCATGAGAGTTAGAGTAGCTTCAGCTTTGTAGCATGGAAGTGAATGTGGCTATAAAAGGCTAGGTGGTTAGTTAGTTTGAATAGACGCTTGAAAAAGAATCTGAAGGCGAGCTGTAATTGTATGAAAGTTATTTTACCCTATGATATTAAGAGAGTAATTAGCCACCCGGAGAAAGGCACTTCTGCATACACATCATGTGTGTGTGTGTGTGTGTGTGTGTCTGAGAGTAGACGGAGTATAATAATATTTGAATGCGCTTATGAAGTTATAGTACAATGAAAGAAATGAAAGCTACCTGCTTTTGTATAGAGAGCTTGAATAATATAAAATTTTTATCCTTGTGTGTGTTTCGCTGAAAGAGTTGAATTCAAAGAGATGAAGATTTCTCGCTACTGGGCAGTAGCACTACGGTTGTGGTTATCTGATGTGTGAAATGTTGGTTGGTTGTGCTTATGGAGTGTAGTAGGAGTTTTAAGTTTTATTTGTGTGGTACATATTATGTATGTATAGCTTTTTCCAAAGTGTAAAGACTAACTAAGCTAGAAATACTTCGTGTAGGTTTTAGATCATTCACTCATGGTGGCAGGATGATGGGTTTAGAGTTGGAATTATTATTGTGTGTATGTCTATGTGTGTGCATATGATGGTGTGGTGTGGGTTTTTTGATCATTTGTGTTCTGTAGATTCATCTTTTGAGGTATGATATCGGATTAACTGAAAAAGCACAAGAATCAGATGAATGGAAAAGACAAGATAATGGAAGGGTTGAATCATCTTCAACTTCCACCAGTCTTACATCAGATAGCATATAGCTTGTAGCATTATTATAACTCGTGGTTTGCATAAGATGAAGATTAGTACCATCACAAACACCAATTCTTTGTATTGAGTTGGAGATGAAAATTTTATTCTAATAATAATGATGCATAGTGAAGTAGCACATTAGATCGCATCCTCCATTCCTTTTCTTTTCCTTCAGACTTCAGATGTGTCGATCCGTCCACTTGAACGTGTAATAAAAAGTGGGAGCCTTTTTATGTCATTCAGGGTTCCTGGAAGATATTCGTGAGTGGTCCTTCACATGTCCTTTTCAATTTTAAGTTACTCACACGAAGTTAATAAATCCATAAAATACTTGCTTACTCTTTCTCTTGTTCAAATACACCTTCGTTTAGAGCTGCGCTTAAGGGTTCAGTATTTCTGTTGTCTTGCTGGGTATTTAAACGTGCCAACAATAAATTATTACTCGAGCAAAATTGTTACTGTAGAACAATAATATTTTTTCAGGAAAAAATCTGATAGTTTATACCTGCTTCCTTGTGAACTATAAAAGTACCAAGCGAACAGTGTACGTACACAGGTGAAGTCGTCCAGAATCTGTTTCAACTGTATAGCTAGCATGGAATATCCTTGTGATGTTTATAAGGCAATTTGACTCAAGGTTTTGAAGTAAATTGGTCTCGTTGTCGAGCTTGGCTTACCAAGGATGATTATTATTAGAGGGTTGCCTTATGCGTCTTCGTTTTTTGCAGAGAAAGATGTAATATCACTGGATCAAAGAAGACATGGATGAAAGGAGTTGTAAAGGATGCAGATGCAATATATGATATGATTGAGATGACTAAAATATAGTTTTCTTTTGATAGTGGCACTGCACGGGATGGTGATATTTTCGCTTCATCAAGCACCAAAGAATTATGCGACTCATTTGAAGAGTCTTCTTCTTTGCAAGTAGAGAATTCACAAGATTTCATTTCCAAGAGTAAATTCAGCGTTGCATGGTTAAACAGGAGTCCAATTCATGCGCAGCATTATAATTTTGTCAAGCTTTCATCAATCTTTTGGTGTGATTGAGTGTAGAAGATCTATAATTAGAAAGTAATTTAAACATGCCTTACGTGTTGTGCTCCTGTTCCAGAGACTGCCAGTCAGGAGCAGATGAATCGACAATGTCACCTTATAAATAAATTATACCCATACAGTCTGTAGAGTCGAAATAGCCCTGCTTATTATGTTTTATTTTTAGTAAGGTGTCTGCACTCTGCTGTCTGATATGTCTAACCATTAAGTGATGCAAAATGGGTGGTGATGTAGTTGAGTAGTTTCGTTTCTTAATGTGTGACACATGTAAATCCGGCTGAAGCAGTTGTTTTGTAACGATAAAGTATCTGACTATGTTATTTAATACTGAATCCATCCACACTGACTGAGGTTTATTTAGCACGCAGCGTATTCCTGAGTTGTGATGTGACTCACTTCTGGCAGAGATTTGATGGATGTGAGAAAGTAGGAGAAATACATGTAAGTTACGTAGAAAATTGAACTCTTGACAGGCCGACATTAATGCAGTCAACAATATGGAGTGGGTACGTATTTACAAGTTTATTTTGAGTGACAGACAGGAAGTAGTGCTTCACGAAGGAACTGAAACTCACAGTCTGATTTACAGTCATGTAAAATCGTAAGATGTTTTGTAGTCACCCTCGATCATCATGTAATTTCCCGAGTTTACTCGGAATACTCTACATGGTTGATGTCATTAGACAATTTGATTCTGAGTAGGAGCTAGGATAGCAAGTGTGTTGATCTCAAGAATCTAATAAAGCTCCTCTGTCTCTTTCGCTTCCTTGTTCTCTTCTATGTGATCACCCGTGTCATTTACGTGTCACTGAAATTCATTTATTTGTCATCCCAAGCTTGAAAACGAAGGATGCGAAAAACGCTTTCATTAAATTTAACAGAAAAACCAGATGTTTTACTTTTAAACAATTCAAGTGATCCCTTGCAGACAAATGAGTGTCATTTGACATCTCTGAACTGTGCTTGTCGCAAAGAAGAATAAAGCAGACCCAGATAAGGAATTAATTGGACAAGCAAACTCGACACAATGGATGTGAAACTTAAGTGCAGAGTAATAGGATGATTTATGGGGGATAACCAATAATGACAAAACAAAGTTAAATATCCAGTTTGACTTATACGTTATATCCTTACCGAGACTGCAATGACTGCATAGTTTTTTATTGATTTTTAGGCGTGAATAGTACAATGAATTTTAAGTAGCTGTAAGAATGTAAGAAAGTGCTGTTGATTGATAATTTGTATCTGAAAATGTCCTTGTTTGTACTCTCTTCACCTTTCAATTGTACTTTTATTGTGTACCTGATGAGCAGTGAAGTTGATACAGTAAGAAATTAGGCAGCTAGTAATAGTGATGTCTTATACAGCCTCTATTATAGTTGTAATTCCTCTTCTGACTGTCTGAAACGAGAGCAATCGAAAGAGTAAAAAGTTGTAGTTCAAGTCACAAAATAGAATTTTTCAGATGTATAGTTCAGAGAGTGGAAGTAAGTAACTGAGAAGGGGTGATATCCCCAGAATACGAAACGATGAATTACTCGGTAGACTGACGGAGGTTAGCTAAGCCAACCCGATCTCATAAATCAGACAAATGGTTGATTCGATAACAGGTTGGTTCCACCATGGAAAAGAGTGATAAGTATTTGCTGTGGTACGTGACGATATCAAGATTGTTTTTTCTTGACTTTCCACCTGCATTCGTGTGTGTGTATAAGATTGGGGTGCAATTTAGCTCTATTCAGGTGTGAATTTTCAAGTTCCTTCTTCGTTTGATCATTGATAATATGGTAATGCATTATATAATTAGCAGACTGCATCGTTGCATTAATTTACTTTTGGATGTTGTTTTGGAACGGTAAAAATGCGTGTATGTCGTCACAGTATATAGGTATTCAGAAGGAGTTCAGAATTCACTTGATTTGAACACAGACTTTCCACTTTTAATTTAAAGCTAGTTGTTATTCAAGAGCCCAAGATACGTATTTAAATACACACCTAATTAGGAGGTATATAAAGGGTATCCAAAACCAGGATGAGGGTAATGCGTGGAAACGATATAATTAGAGCGATTTGTGTGGTTGTTCCCAGTTAGGGCTCAATTGATATTCAGAACATTTCCCCCTAATTACCGATGAATTAATGTTCTGTGGAGTCGGACAAAGGTGATTTGTCTGACTGGCAATTTAGATTTCAAACCAGGGAAAAACAATGGACTGCTAATTGATCTCCGGGTGAAGCTTTACACGTGAGAAGAAAATTTCTTTGCCTTTAACATTATTACCCTGGCCAGATTCGACTTGTTGTTGTAAACAACGGTAGTGTTGGTCGTGTTGAGTGTTGGCCAAGCACAATTCAGGATTGGATAACTGTCAACATTTTGTTTTCCGTATGCTTCCACTCCTTATTATTCCCCTTGGCAGGTTTCTAGAAGTTGGAAGTAGAACACGTTTCAAAGTTTGAGTTTATTTAATTACTTTGTAATTGAATTAAGGAAAGGTACTCTAGAATTATGAGTAAAGGTATTTTTATTTTTTTGATAGCGTACAGATATTTGTTCCTCCACAGGAAATTAAAGAGTTTGGGGAAATCTATAATTAATATCTCAAGAAGCCAGCACGGATGTATGAACTTCTTCAGTCATTTAACCGGAGGGTTTGTTTGTATGTAATAAAACAAGAAAATTGTTACTGAATAATTCAGTTTACAACCATTTTTGTTCTGTGTATTTTCTGCAAAAGGCCTTATTTTTGGGTAAAAACGCTTCACACTTGTTTAGGGCTGTGACCACGCATACAATTAGGAGCAAAAGTTACAGGCTATCTGCATATTTACTGGTTAATGTATTCAGTAACTCATAAAAGTCGGCTTTCGTGTGCGTGCTATTTTAGCAACGAAATGTAATAAGTACCGCAAGGCACAGCTAACCAGATTGTGCTGTCAAATTGAACAGGTTAGCATAGTAAATACTTTCTCTGTCATCTTTCTCATGTCCAACATTTATAAAGTGTGCCCTACCTCCAAGGATGTAAACATCTTATTGTCAATCAACAATTGAAGGAGTGGTATGTGTGTATGTCCAAGATAGAAATCGAATATCCTAACAAATCACTTCCACCTTCAGATAATCATTATTATCATTAATGAGTAAAAGTAAAACGATCTTTACCTATAACCTTTAATCCTTTATAATAATGTGATTAAATTTTCTAAGTTGTATTGATATGTAGCTGCTATAAGTAATTTAATAAATTAGACAGTAATGAAACACATTAAGATTTGGCATGGCATGGGTGCTTTAATTCAGTAGCTCATTGTGCTCACTCCCTTGTTGGTTTACTTTCTTGAGAATTCATCCCTGTGATGAATCTTAAAGAATGTGTTTACAATAGTTTAATTTTTCTTTAATTCGAGAGTTGTGGTTAGCTATACTTTGTACAAATATTCATCATTCTTCTTTATAGAGTTGCGTGTTGATTCATTACTCATTTCACCTCAAATTTCATTCAATTCAAAAGCTCATAAGGACAAGTACGGATAGATAAAAGATATTTAGAATAATTATTTCCCCCCATTAATTCCCCATTCTAATGGCAAACAAGGTAGTTTAAAAAATTGCAATTTACCTAGTCTCCGTCATGAAATATGGCCATTGCAATTAATAATTGTGAACAATAAGCAGACCCTACCTGTGGGTACTCGGTACTGCATACTGCTACTTTGTTGTGCGCAGAAGACAGAAGATGATCTTCCTACACTTGATGGCTATTCTGGCATCTAGCTTATGATACTGAATGAAGAAAACTTGTAAGCAACTTAATAATTGCAGGAGAAGTAGTTAGCAATCGTGATCATGGGCTTTATTATTTCACATATGCTATAAATTTGGTTTTCCTTAATCAGGTAGAGTGTAGTTTGAAAATGCCAGTTGCCAGTGATGTATCAGCTGCACGTATTCATTTCACTTCCTTTACAAAAGAATATATTTTGAATCATCCCTAAAATTCGCCTGATCTTGAGGAATGTATATTGTTGAGTTGTTGATTGAATGCAGATTTTTGTGTGTAGGAAGTAGTGGCTTGAATCGTGAATCCAGTTTACTCTTTGAGATGCAAATATGTACTTCCTCCGAGATTTGGGCTGACGTTATTGTACTTGATTTTGAGTTATTGAGGGTTTCTTATCACGATATGGGAGCAGTAGCAGCGAATAAAAAGCAATTTTGCATGTGAAATTAATGTCAAAAGAAAGTGATGGCAATGTTAAACATGCTGAATTTAAATTACAATTTAAGTTACTCATCTTTACATGTGTGTCATCAGAAATACAACTTACGGTAATAAAGGTGAAATTAATTAATTTGCGGTGGTAAGATGTGCTCATTTAAGTAAAATTCAGTAAAGTTACCGTAAGAAGAAGCATTTATTTGTGAATCATATTTAGTACTTGTTGTAAAAATATTGAAAAAACACATTTATTTTTATTCACGCAATCGCTAAAACCTTATCACCCCGATATGGTTCGATATGTGGTTGGTTTGTCCAAAACTCCTTGTCACGGTGGATAGCATAATTTTAAATTTATGATAAGAAACAGAAGGAATTTTAGGATTGGAATGTTAAATGGCAGTACTCGCTGATTGCAGGCCTTTTTCATTAAACGGACAGTTTACATTTTTCGATTAAGATGATAAAATTAAGAGTGGCCAATAAAATTTCTCTATCGACTAGTTTCATCTCCGTGAATATCGTTGCATCTTAATCTTCTGGCCATCATTTCGTTGATTCCATTGTACTCATAGCACTTAACAAGTTTATTCATCGTGAACAAAATTAATATGCTTAATATAATCGATGATGTAAGAAAGTAGCTGACTGATGGAAAGAATAAAGGTAAAAATGCATTAAATATGTAATGGATTAAGGCGTACGTTTGAATTATACGATGATGATAGTGTAATCCTCGGATAGACAAACGGATAAATCAGGCTCATAAATAATCCTGAACATGGACATCATTTGAATATCAAAACATTCCGCTGAGATGTTCGCTGAACAACAACAGGAGCTCGTCTTCATATGTGGGATGAAATAAAAAGTCAATACATTTGCGAGATTTTGAGAGGAAAACTCAGTGAGGTTCCGTGTCTGAACATGGATAGGGAAACAAGATCATTTATGTTTATCAAATCTCTCATAGTAAGTAATTGCTGATGTGGCTGGCATCTTCTTTTGTGTCTGTCTAGAAGTGGTTGGTACAAATATTCTCTCGTCCAATGTTGTTAAACTACCTCATAAATGAATGAGTTATCTTCTTTGAGATGACGACAAAAAATCATAATGAATTTTGAAAAGTCTGTGTTCGTACTTGCTAATAGGAAGGTTAACGCAGTCAGTGCAACAGACACACTGCTACAGAGAAGAAAGTCAAGTTTCATTTGTTGTTGGCATATACACATATATACTATTTTTGCCAGGTATGCTCAAATGCTCACTTGTCCTTATTATACACTGACTGTGCACTGGGTGCATGACAGCTAATTCACATAAAATCTGCGACAGTAATCTGAAAGTGAGGTTGCTTGGCCGTGTGGTACATGGTGATTATGGTTGAAAGTGGATTTGTGTATAATATAGTAGTAAGTTATCGGAATGAGACCTTAAGAAACTCTGACCATGATTTTATGGTGGAGGTAGGTTGTCCGGTTGGCTTAAGAAGGCTCAAGATGTCGATGATCATAAAATACTCTTGAAAACTTGTCTGAATATATCTTCTGGCTATTTGGCATGGGCTGATGCTGGATCAACTCTTTTGGGTTTGATGAAAAGGATGGATTGCATTACATCCCAGTTTGAAGGTATCAGTTTAATGCAAACGAACTATTTATTACACGAATGCATTATGTCATCCTTCTCGTTGTAATTCAGTCAGTAGAATTACAGAGTGGAAAGTAAAAATCAAGAAATACTTTCTGCTAGAGGTAGCGCGATGTTTCCTATTATTTAATTGTACAGTAACACAATAATCACGAAGAAAATGGTTTTGCGATGGGGTCTCTTTATATATGCTCCCATTTTATACGTGAACGAACCGAGTGAATCCTGTTTTCACTCTCTTATTAATTCCCCTGCAAAGAAAGATTAACTCAAGAGTTAATGAACAAGTTGCAGTTTGATTAGGTTGAATAACTATTTGCCAGTGGTAATAATAATGAATTACATGAGCCACACAGTTTATTCTGCATGTGTTTATACTGCTTGTTTCCTACCCTAGTTGGTAGAATAATTTAATTCTGCAAGTTTGTTTCTGCAAGACCACAGTCTTATTATTGACTTAAATCTTGATTAACTGATATGGAGGAAAAATTAGCTGAATTCCTGTACATACTTCATCTACATCTAACTAGATTGGGTAGGTTAGTTAACCATAAGTATGTATTAGAGAGAAAGACTGAAGGAATGTGAATTTTCAAATGCTTTAATGAAGATTAATTATAAGATGTCAGCTTGGTTTTAGAAATCATGATAAGTGAGTTCGTATATAGTTGATGATATGGCAGCAGTGTAGCAGTAGTGGTTAGTAGTTTGGTAGTTATTCGCAAATGGCAGAGTGTACGAAGGAAGGTAGTTTTTAGAGAGCTGAAGAAAACAAGTGCAAGCTGCAATCACCACCACACGATCATGTCTTTTACTTAACTAGATTCTTTCCTTTAGTAAACCAGCTATTATACACATTCATCCTACCATTTAGCTGTTCAGTGGAGTTGGATAGGTAGTCAGATACACCTTGTTTGCTGCTTGATACATTTGTACGAGTAGGATGAAAAATGCATAAATTAGCGAAAGACTGCTTTGTTGAGTCTCGCTCGTAATTGTACGATGAATCGAGGAATCTCGAGAGATCCATGTGAGACAGGAGTGCTTCGGGTGAAATACTTGATTTAACGTCTGCCGTGAAATCGAATAGTTTCAGAGTTTGTAATGAAATCATTTATTCGCAACTGGCACTGGCACTTCTGCGAAGTATTTGGGTGTGCACATGATACTTCACCGAAAGCTGTAGTACACGGAGAAAGGATGGTAGCCTGAATCTTCATCTTGTAGCGTTATATTCGTAGACGTACTCCTAATTAGATAATAATTACATTGTATACTACGAGCACATACTTCAAGCGAGCTATGTGTGCTTCAGTGTTCAGTGTGCAACTTACATTATATATGTTTTATTTATACTGCTTCCTGTTACCCAAAGGGTTTAATCAAGTGGGCACACACTAATACACACTATAAAGTAGTATGCTCATTTCCATATTATGTTAATTAGGAGTGGAGTCAGAGTGTACGGTTAGTTAATAATGTACATAAGTACTTTGGGTCGTCTGTCGCCCCCGTAGAAGCTGAGGTAATCAAGTTTGTTTCACACACAGAAAGAAGGATACATACACTCTGCTATACATCGTCCCGTTTTGACACGGTGTTTTTTATTTTCTTTCCTAAATGACTTATTTGTAGTGCTTATGACATTTGAAGCTTTACTCTGATCTCTCAATTACTACATCCGCAGAGGAATTAATGAACTCGACAGGCACGACAAAAATGCTGTTTGCTCTTTACTCTGTCTTGTAAGAAGTAAAATGCTATAAGTCACTATTGCGGATTAATAAACAACCGGACATAGCACAAGAGATAATAGACAAATAGATGCTAATCCATCCATCTCATTGTCATTATGATAAACATCATCCATCCCAAAAGTTCCGGTTAGACCCTCTTTACCTGCATTACTGGCTGCGGTGCGAGGAAAATAAATAAATTACTGGAAGTTCTGGCGATAATCATGTCAGAGGGAATGAGGGTTGTTGCTTGTTCTTGTTGTTGGTTCAGTTTGAGGTGGAGAGCAATTATTTGAGGCATTCGATGGAAAATTATTATGTGCAAGATCTGTTAATATGCAATCGCTTTTCTCGGCAGGAATTCTCGAACTTGATTCATCATCATACGTATTCACCTGCCACAGTTTAGCAGTCAGCTATCTATCTTACCCGTATTGTAGACTCAGTAAGTGGATGGTATAAACCTGCTGCTGGGTAACTAGCTTGTTTAAGACAGCATACCTAGTTAGTAAGTTATTTATCAATTCAGGTTTTTATTGTATTCATTTGTTTACGGCCTGTAGTTCTTCATAGGCCCTCAAGATAAAGCTGTATGATATTCCTTCCAGCTTCAATTCGTTCTCAGCGGAACAGTGTTGGGTTTTTTGTGAACTCATATGCGAACAAATATTAAGTTGATGCTTGTTTTCTCCAATTAAACCTGCCATTATGTATTTAGAGGTCTTGAGCTCCTATGGCCTTATCTTCCTTCAATATGTTATGTATTTATTAGTAAGGCCTATCCGTCATCCGTCAAACCTTATCGTAAGTAAATGCTGGTTGGCTTCCTAATAGCTTTTTACAGGTCGTTATAAAGGTTATATACTTATTCATAATACTTGTTACGCTGCACTGGGCATTAAATAATCCTCCTACTTCTAAACACTTTTGCTCGTGGTAGCTTTAAAGGTTGTCTCACTTCTTCACATAGACAATATGATTGTTATGATGGGAACGGGTGATTGCTTCGAGCTACCGATTAACGTTTCCTTTCAGTTAATAATGTTGAAAAAATTTAAATCGTTTCGATGTCAGATAGTGCAATGTGGATATGGATTACGCACTTCCATCCAAGACACAAGAATTATTACGAAAAGAGATGCAAGTGTGGAACTGGAACTTCCATACAATAAAATAAATCTCCGTCAATGAGTTCGGGAAGGAAAATTATTCTATCATTAAAGAGGCATGCATTTGTTTTTCCTGTGTTCCTCTTCTCTCGAAGAGTAACTCGTGATTGTATGTAATAATTATGTTTAAGTTCGAAATGTTATCCTCCCCTTCTATGTCTGCATTTTGCTTGTGAATACTTTAAGCTAACGAGGTTCTTGTTAGCAAAACTGATACCATGGGCTTCATGACTCTTTACAACAAACTTCAAGTTTCACCATGCAATCTCTGCTCAGGTCTTCATGTACAATAATAAATGGCTTCGAGTTATATTCTTTCTGCATATGTTGTTGTCTTTCCCTAATTTTGATGCAGTTGCCGATCTGCATTTACCTGAATTATTTTGACGAGGCTACTACATAATTTTCTAGCAAATGAGCTTTGATTGATATGAAAAGTTTCATTCAGCTGGTTTAAAAGGAAAAGGTTGCAGATTGTGAGTTGATTTTTGTCTGCTCAAGCAGCAAAGACAGAGGCAAGAAAGGAAGCAAAGGAAGGCAGTTTAGTTGTCTGGTAGTTTTTAGTAGCTTCGTAGCTGACTTATAGAAATGAATTACAATTGCTAGGAAAGTCGTAAAAGGTCTCTTACATTTTTCATAGGGTGATGAATGCACGACAAGGTTTATGAATAAACTAAGGATGACGAGATTATTGTCTCCGTGTCATTTTTATGGGGCGATAATTCTTGATTTTTTATCAGTGTGAACTGTCCTGTGGGAACACACGGCAGAAGAATGACTCTATGATTCTAGCAAATTCATGACAATCTGTCCCACTCATGGCTTTTATGACTTGCTAAGTAACTCCGGTTTTATTTTGCGTGGAAAGCTTGTTTGCACTTTGCATGCGAGAGTTTTGGTGATGGGAGAAAAATACACTGGGCATTGTTTTCTTTATAATTTTGCTTAAATATTTTATTGGAGGGAATGATGTGGCAGTAATAACATTACACACACATGCTAACTGCTCAATAACACAAAGGACATTTTACTTGTGAATGTACAGTTTACATAAAAATGGGGTTTTTCAGCAGTCAACTGTTCATTGCCATAAACTTGCGGTGAAAAACTGTATAAGAGTTGTTTGCTCAGGACCAGGAGGCCAATCGCCAGCTAGTGTGTGTGTGTGTGTGTGTGTATGATTTGAGGAAGGAATTCGTTCGTGGTAAACCGATTATAATGTGTTTGCAAGGGGACAACTAATTGCTACATCGTTCTGAAATGCTTGTCAGGTCGTTCTGGGGCGGATGGAAGTATTAATTTAATAGGAAAGAGTCATCCTCTATTTTATTAAGAATAGCAGAGTGAGTTACAAGTGGCTATTATGATAATAAAAAGGGAAACTACGATTAACATCAAATTACATACTTGCCAATTTACATATTAGGAAGGAACTATTGTTATTCTTAAGTGTGTGGTGCGTATTGAATGCCTAAAGTTTATTGTCCTGGTTGTAGTAGCATTTAAGTTCGAACCCTACTCTGTGGTTAAATAGTTACACGTCTTGGGAAACGCAATCATCTACCTGTGCAAATGGTTAGTTTAGTGCTGCGTATAGAATGAGTCGTATTAGTTTGTTCCTTGTTGTAGAATTCTGTGCATCAAGAAAGGCGATGGAATATGGAATCGTTTTGTGCGAGAGAATGTGAGGATAAGCTTTATGTCCAAAAGTTGGTTTTACACTCGGCTATTTCGTAGGGATTTTGTCCTCAAAATTATGGAGCCAGACTCTTAAGAGCCTCTCTTAGCGTTGTAAATATTTGCACTTCCATAAATCTGTGGTTTATTAGGCAGGATTTGGCAGAAATTACATAGGATTAATTTGCCATGTAATATTTTTATTGTTTAGTGACGAGGGATTTGTTGACACGAAGGGTCTGTTAGTCGTGTTTGGCTTATTAATGCCCAATTACCCTGTGGGTTGGTTCTCTCAAGAAGTTGGAGAGGAATGAGCACTGCTATTTGGATTATTGTTATGTGGCTCCGTCTAAAAGAGTATCTCTCTCAAAGCCTTGTTTGTATTCACCCTGGAAGTCTCCATTTCCATAATTTGATTCAACTGTTCTCACCATAAGACTTGAAGGTTTGATTTTGATTTCAGCTTTTTAGATGCATCTTCACACAGCCGAAGCGGGTGGAGAATAAAAAGATGCGAGACAGACTCCAGGCAGTCACACACATATCTGAGATTGCTTCAGTTGAAGTGTAGTAGTAGGAATGGAACAGAAGAGTTTATTGAATTGAAATGAAAAGGAAAAGATGAGGGACTAGATTAGATGAAGGGAGCACAATGAATCTCCTGACTCATCGAATAATACGATGTCAATGAATGACAGAAGAAGACAAGTCAGCCAGTCATATTGAATAAGAATGAATACATTCAGCTACTAAAATGACTACGTACCTATAAAAGAAGACAAATAGACAAAAAGGCATTCACTGTTTTCAAAGGATTGGGATATTGAGAAACACAGAGGATGATGTAAAGATGGATGTACTATTTGTCCTCTTCGTTGTTGTTTATTCAAAATTGAAAATGGAAGTGTATAGTGTATTATTTGGAACTGTAAGGACACAAGAAACTACGAGAGTAAGAGAATTCACGGAGCGATGGAACGATCGGATTCTCCTGTGAATCAAACTCTCGGGATTGGAGACGGAAATAGACTTTATTGTTTGAATGTTTTCATGCTTAGGTAGATTTGGTGAATCATCCGTGAAATTCGTAAGCATTTCACACACACCAAGCGCAGGATTCTCCGTAAGAATAAACATACACTGGATTTCCTTTAAAAAGCTCCGGAAATTGTATAGTCCCTTTGTTATTATACTCCTCCGTTCGTTAATTGCGAACCAATGTAATCTCAATGGAACTTGGGATAAACTAATTGCTGGTTATGGTATCATTGCAAGATTTATTCACGAATGACTAATAAGGTTAATCTGATCATTTTGTGCCTGTGGGGAGCTTCAAGTTCCTCTTGTCTGTGAGAATGACTAACGGCAAATCAAGAAGAATTAGGCATTCAAACAATAGGATTAAAAATTTATGCTGAATCGTTTTTGATTATGATATTCATGCTGTGTCACAGTGTCAAAGGTAGGAGGGTACCTTTCACATGCCATTA
>JAQGBV010001676.1:0-14420 GCA_034698685.1 Isotomurus pseudopalustris
TTCTAATGGCCTAATGGTGGCAAAGTGCATAGGAATTGAGATGAGAGTATCAAGAACGGATGTTGTATGTGATGATGAAGATACTTTCCTCGAAACGAACTGACGAGAGTGCAAAGTCTTGTTAATTTAATTTAACTTAAGACGAGCTTATATGCTTCTAATCACTTGTTTCGTTTCTTTGTTGGTACATAACTATAAGCAGCCTTAATGCAAGTTCAATCAGCGATTCTTTTTCTACGCCCTAGTTGGTATTCCATCTCATCTTCTGTTTACACCCAACAATGTGTTCTTATTCTACAAATACTCTTCTTCCACTAACTCTTTAAGAGAATCAACACTCTTGTGTGTGAATTCAAAGATACTTTAGGTCACGCTTTGAAACTTTGCAAAGAATGAAGAAGAACTGAAGCATAGTATAAGATTTTTCTCATCAGGATTAGTTCAATGAGTCAGTGAAGACTTTTGTTTGAGAAACTACATCATCACATCATCAGACTGCTTTTTGTATTAAGTTGAATGTGTAGTAAGAATTTTAAATTCATCGGGGAAGGCACGGTGGAAAAACCTAAATGAGATGAACTGTAGCTAACAGATTATTACTCAACGAAAGTTTACATTTTTAATAGGTAGGTATTAGATTTAATTTGCAGTCTCACATTCAGAGGAAATGTTTTAATTTTGTGCTTGAGTCTTAGACTGACTTGATCGTTTGAAAGTTCATAAAGAGATTCATTGCTATAACCATGTTTGGTAAATGATTAACAGATTAGGCCAATTTAGGGAATGGGTTGCCACACAGAGGCGTAAGTGAGAGAGAGAACGTTAAGATTCACAGCGATGGACTTTTGAATAAGCTAGTTGCATGGCTTCTTGTGCTTCTTTTGCTACGCTCGGAGACAGGCACAAGAAGGAAGGATGAAGGTCATAGGATGAGGTTGAAAGGCAAGCAGACGGAAAAGTAAAGGTTCAAATGAGAAGTGCGTTAGCAGATGATTCAAGATCAGAAACACGAGTATTTGTATTAGTATAAGGAAGGTCTTTTGGTTTGCAGAAAGGAATAAGATTTCTTTCCATATCCAGCTTGCTTACAGCATACTTTACAAGTCAAAATCAGGGATGTTCGTCTGTTTGTTGCAAAGCAGTAATAATTTTAGAGTTTATTAATTTGGCCTGGTATTCCAGATCACGAAAGTTCTACATCACCGATTGCTTCTTACAAGATCGAGATCTTTGAAAGGATTTATATGGCGAACACGTGTGTACAGTAATAAAGTAATATGTGTGTAGTAATAGTCAGTAGTACAGTCCACACGGTAAAGAATATGGCTCAGTGGAAAGTTTGGCTGAAATGTTGTAGACATTTAGAGGGTAAATAGTTATATAGACAGTTCCTATTAGTAATGCTCGAGCTTAGACTTCAGAAATCTCGTCAGGGTTAAAATATGAGACGTAGAGTTTATATTTCCACCTATTCTGCATTTCTGACCAAAGAATGGCAAATGGGCAAACATTCAGAATTAGGAATTGGAATGTCCAAGCAACCTTTTTGAACAAAGTATTATACAAGCCAACTAAAAAATTTGTTAAGCTAAGCTTTGAAATGTTTTGGAAGCAGATTAATTTTGCAGAGATCAGATTTTGTTTTCACGGGGATTAGTTTTGACTTAGGATTTTGTCTCGGGTTCTACATACGAACGGTTTCAATGCAAATATAGTGTAATTTCAGACGATTAGCAAAATGACATCTCCTAAATGGAATTTGCAATTTGCTTAAGTCAACACATCACACAAGTATGTGATTCGTGATGGCCTTAAATGATATGAGCCTGCAGATCACATTCTTAGCTAATGATTAGCAGTAGTCAACTTAAGACTATCCAATACCAATCCTAGCTGATAGATGAGCTGAGCACCAGATGATATTTGAGTGCTTGGAACTATGGATGGATGGAAGAAGAGAGAGTCTGGCTAATAATGATATCTTCCCTAAAAGGAAGTGTTCTGATCGTTGGTTTGTCCTTTTGATAAATTGTTGCCCAAACTGTGTCTTACTGGGACAATTTACTACGGTACATCCTTAAGGTCTGAGGGACACTTCTTATTTGAATAGTGTCTTCTCAAATGTCTACACACATACTGCACGCTGTAAGCTGCGGTAGATCTCACAATCTCACTGGCACCGGCTGACAATGTGTGTAATACAGTTGGATTGTAATAATAAGGAAATTCTACTTCCAAATACGGTCTTCTATAGATAGATTAAAAATGTCTTGTAGTCGCATCGAAGTTGCACAAACACATGAGATCATGATTCTGATTCTGATACCGATGAGAGAATTTAAGAAGTAAGACAAGGGACATTCATTGATTAAAGTAAGAAAGTCTTCTTCAAACTTAATGCAATCCAATGCCATATGAATCAAAGAGAGTGATTTGAAAGTCAAGCTTCAAGCTGTTCAGTCTTATGTCTTAACATTAATATTAAGTTAAGTGTGTCTCGTTGTACAATCGTCTTTAAAACCGCTTATGGTTATTATCGTCCTTAACAATGTTCATTATCTGGTTTCAATCTATTAGTTTTTGTGTATTGCAAAAAGGACGATGGGTGATACGTTCTTATTATGATTATTATTATTGTTATTATATATTACGAAAGGGTTTTGTACGTATGACAGTCTTCTTTTCTGATGCCTAAAGTGAGTCCAAAAGATCTTTAGTCCAAATATGGATAACTTTGTCAGCCAGTCGTCATCATCCCAAGTCAGTCTTTGTCCATTTCAGGTCATAGACATTCTCCCTTGTTAGTTATACTAGCTCCACTACCGTACTTAGCACAAGATGTTTTTCTTCTTCTCTCGAGCGAGATGATCTTTAAAATGATGTTGTTAAGATCTGAAACAGCTAAAAGAGTTTAATGATACGTACGTGAATGTAGTCTTAAGATTTAACTTTGATTGTTCATGGATGGTAAATGAGATTCTTTTACTCATACGAATGTGGAGTGCCTTCTTCGATTAAAATTGTTATTGATGATCAGAGAGAGCGAGGTGATCGGTTGATCGGTATCGGAGTTTGTTGAGCTGATTTATATCTCTTCTGACGGACCTCGATCTAAGTAAGGAGTGAGAGAGGAAAATAATGTTTCCTTTGGACTGTAGAGTGTCTGAAGTGAATAGTAATGTTGGAAAGCAGATAGTGTTTGCACTTGCAGTGAAGAATCTACCAATCTACGTGCAATTATTCAAGGATTGGCAAAATGCAAAATTAACTCTTCTAGTGCACATGTACATGTGGACTTAGTAGACAATGTAGTTTCGTAAGTTGATAGGTTGGAAGTGTCTCTTAGAATGAAGGGATAGTTACATGTTACATGATAAGGTGGAAATGTGTTTCCCATATTCATTTATCCTCTGAGACGAGAGGACTTAAATGGAGAGTGGAGACAATATTATTATTATATGTTATTCCGAATGTTCATCTGTCTATTGTACTCTCTACTTAGCATTCTTCATCACGGTTGAATCATTATGTTTCGTATCGCATCCTCTTGAATGGTTTCGTTATCGATTGTCCCATCCGGCATTCTATGAAATCTAATGAGATTCAGGCTCGTAAATGTACGATGTACAATGCCACAGACATGTACAGGTATTAGGTAGGAGTATGGATGACACGTCGTTGTCACCTCACCTCTAAAAAAGAGATGGTCTTTGAAGAGAGGACAAATGAGTATGTAGGTGACTATTTAAGTTGTCAAACATGAGAAGCGTAGGGTAAATGCAGTCTGGCAAAAATATCTATGAAATCTTTGATGTGAGATGCATAATTTTAGACTCTTACGCGTATAATGTTTCAAGTTAAAGCAGATAATAATGATGATGTGAATTGTTTATTTTTTTGCAGAACGAGAAGACCAGTCTATTCTCTGTACGGGAGAATCAGGTGCTGGTAAAACGGAGAATACTAAAAAAGTTATCCAGTACTTGGCGTACGTTGCAGCCAGCAAGCCAAGAGGAACTGGAACACATCATTCCACGGTTCGAATATAAAATAAGCTAATATGATTTGGTTTGATGAGACAATTTTTATTTTAAATAGTTTAAATAGCTCTTGAAACTTTATTTTGCCTTCACGATTTGGAGTTGGACTTTTTTTTGCCAATGCGAATTTCGTTTTCAAGCAAAAGCAAAAGAGCCTAGGCTTTCATGAGCTGCTGAGCTACAGCTGGGCAGAGAGTTTCAGCTATTCAGCTAAAGCAAAAATTCACTTACTCTTTACTATACTTTAATTTCAGTAGATTCTGGAAATGCTGTTAGAACATTTCTACAGAATGTCTTGCTGTCACGTAGTTTAGTTTGATAAATCTGTTGATGCCTGTGGAGTAAGTTTGGACGTTTTTTTGAGTTCAGAATGTCAAACGTAGATAATGATGTAGAATTGAAATAATATTTGTGTTAATATTTTGTGAATTATTTCAGTAATAAACTTTAAAGGATCAGAAATAGACTAATAATTGTAATTTTGTAGTCTAGTTTGAAAATAATTAGTGCACAGATAGAGAGTTACATTAATTTGAATTTTGAGTGTGAGTGAAGTATTAATATTATTTAAATTGTATCCTCTTATTGCATGTTGATTTCTCCTATCACTCGCGGACCTTCTACTATTCTTCCTCCTCGCACTTTATGATGATTATGGCTGTTTTGGATTATTTCGCTTATTTGGTTGGTGTTTGGTCTTTATTTTCACGTAGGTGGTGCCCACTTTCAACATCGTAAGTTACCCTCCTGAACACAATTACTTTCTACATCTTACATATGACTATATATTATGGTACAAATGCAAATTTTTATTCTCACGACTGGTGGATTTTACTTATTAGTTTGAGCACTCAAATGAAGCTATTTTATTTATGACATCGTTAGTTTGATTTTTATTTATTTGCTGCTTGGTTGTTCTTTTCTTTCTTTCTACACAGCTGGGAAAAGATCTTCGTCTGGTCTTACTCTCAGCATGTGTATTTCATAGTAGACATCCTGGCTAAGCTTTTTCACGTTAAATACAACAGTCGTAATAATTGAATAGAATAAGTCATTTTTTATCGAAGGCAATTGTCCACTTAAAAAGTGATTTGGATTAATTAAAGTGTATTTTGATCCGCAGGGAGAGCTAGAGCAACAACTTCTTCAAGCCAACCCAATTCTAGAGGCATTTGGAAATGCGAAGACTGTCAAAAATGACAATTCCAGTCGTTTTGTAAGTAACTCAACTGGCTACCAAGAAAACAACCCACATTTATATCTCACTTCTTTTTATTTATTATGATTTAATTGAAATAATTTGAGTTGACCATAAATGGTCGATAGAAATGGAGACATGTCATTCTGTTTTTGGTTTGTATGATTTCTCAAGTGAAAAAAGACGTGTACTCGTGTAGCTCGTGTGTAATGGATACTAATTCTGAGATGGGTGTGATTTGTTTTCTTGCACTTGAGATAGTGTGACATGGTGTGAATGAAATATTGTTGGTTTCTTTCTAATAGGGTAAATTCATACGGATCAACTTCGATACTTCAGGCTACATTGCAGGAGCCAATATCGAAACGTACCTTCTTGAGAAATCTAGAGCAATTAGACAAGCGAGCGATGAAAGGAGCTTCCACATATTTTATCAACTTCTCGCTGGTGCCTCTGATGCTCTTAAAAGTAAGCTTATCTAACTTGTTTGTACGTCTTTTGGACGTCAATTCATCAGTTCAGACATGTAATTACAAAGCTGTCTTGTTTTGATGATATGAAGCTTACATATGTTTATTTTGGTAATTTGCAGAGGAGTTTGTTCTCGAGCCTGCAAATAATTATTCATTCCTTACTATGGGTGGTGTCCCTGTTCCTGGGGTTGATGATGCTGTCGACTTTCAAGCCACCGTTGCTTCCATGGGCATCATGGGGATGTCACAAGAAGACCTGTCATCTATTTTCCGAGTCGTGTCAGCAGTTCTTCATTTTGGAAACATGCAATTCAAACAAGAAAGAAATTCAGAACAAGCCACTCTTCCGGACAATACTGTGGCTCAAAAACTCGCTCATCTGCTGGGGCTTAACGTAACAGAACTAACGAAGGCTTTCCTGAAACCTAGAATAAAGGTTGGAAGGGACCATGTGACGAAGGCTCAAACCAAAGAACAAGTTGAATTCGCTGTCGAAGCAGTTGGAAAAGCTACGTATGAAAGACTCTTCAGGTGGCTTGTTAATAGAATTAATAGGAGCTTAGACAGAACCAAAAGACAAGGGGCATCGTTCATTGGAATTCTTGATATCGCTGGATTTGAAATCTTCGAACTGAACTCCTTCGAGCAACTCTGCATTAACTACACGAATGAGAAACTCCAGCAGTTGTTCAACCACACAATGTTCATTTTGGAACAAGAAGAATATCAGAAGGAAGGCATTGACTGGAAATTCATCGACTTCGGCTTGGACTTGCAGCCAACAATCGATTTGATTGAGAAGCCTATGGGAATTCTTGCTTTGTTGGATGAGGAATGTTGGTTTCCAAAAGCCACCGACAAATCTTTTGTCGAGAAACTTGTATCTGCTCACACTCAGCATAGCAAATTTTTCAAAACGGATTTCAGAGGTCAAGCAGATTTTGCAGTACTTCACTACGCCGGAAAAGTTGACTATTCTGCTGCTCAGTGGCTGATGAAGAATATGGATCCTCTGAATGAAAATGTTGTTCAGCTTATCCAGGCCAGTTTGGACCCGTTTGTGGTCCATATCTGGAAAGACGGTAAGTACAGTAAGTAATCAATTTTAATATTAACAACTTTACTAACGCTTTAACTATTATTAGCTTGATGAA
Source organism: Isotomurus pseudopalustris (assembly GCA_034698685.1). Classification (NCBI taxonomy): domain Eukaryota; kingdom Metazoa; phylum Arthropoda; class Collembola; order Entomobryomorpha; family Isotomidae; genus Isotomurus; species Isotomurus pseudopalustris. The sequence goes on from JAQGBV010001676.1 coordinate 6,866, forward strand.
GAATACTAATGATTTGTTATGTTTTGAAAATAGCTGAAATCGTGGGCATGGCTCAGCAAGCAATGTCGGACACACAATTTGGAGCACGTACAAGAAAAGGAATGTTCCGAACAGTATCCCAGCTGTACAAGGAGCAACTTTCTAAATTGATGGCGACTCTCAAAAATACCAATCCAAACTTTGTTAGATGTATCATTCCAAATCACGAAAAGAGGTACGCGAATTTCCTTTAGCAATTCAACAACTCAATTAAAAATGTAGTTTATAATGTTTAATTAATTCTCTAAAGATCCGGCAAGATTGATGCGCCTCTTGTTCTTGATCAACTTCGCTGTAATGGAGTTTTGGAAGGCATTAGGATTTGCCGTCAAGGCTTCCCTAACAGAATTCCATTCCAAGAATTCCGACAACGATATGAACTTTTGACACCCAATGTAATTCCTAAAGGGTTTATGGATGGGAAGAAAGCCTGTGAGAAAATGGTAATTACATTTTCATTTTTCCATGTATAACAATTCATCTGCTAGACCAGACTGCGATCTTATGTTTTTTTTTGTTATTGCAGATTAATTCGCTGGAGCTGGATCATAACCTCTTTAGGATAGGACAGTCCAAAATCTTCCTTAGGGCAGGAGTTCTTGCTCATTTAGAAGAGGAAAGAGATCTAAAGATCACTGACTTAATTGTCAACTTCCAAGCTTTCTGCAGAGGAATGCTAGCCAGGAAAATGTACAGCAAACGAGTTCAGCAACTCAACGCTATTCGAATCATACAAAGGAACTGTGCAGCGTATCTAAAATTACGAAACTGGCAATGGTGGCGTCTTTACACGAAGGTGAAACCATTACTGCAAGTTACAAAGCAAGACGAAAAACTGATCCAGAAGGAAGATGAACTTAAGCAACTGAAGAACAAGTTGGAAACCACAGTTAAAGTTACCTCTGAGATAGAACAGAAACTTCAGCAAGCGGTGGAGGAGAAGGCAATGCTTGCTGAACAGTTGCAAGCCGAAACTGAACTTTGTGCTGAAGCAGAAGAAATGCGAGCTCGCCTAGCTACAAAGAAGCAGGAGCTGGAGGAGATTCTTCATGATATGGAAGCCAGAATTGAGGAGGAAGAAGAACGCGTTGTTGCGTTGACACAAGAAAAAAAGAAACTTCAGTTAAATATCCAAGATTTGGAAGAGCAGCTCGAGGAGGAAGAAGCTGCTCGTCAGAAGCTTCAGTTGGAGAAAGTTCAAGGAGATGCCAAAATTAAGAAACTTGAAGAAGATTTGGTCGTAGCTGAAGATTCCAATAACAAACTGATCAAAGACAAAAAATCGCTCGAAGAAAAGAACAACGATTTGAGCCAGAATCTTGCTGAAGAAGAGGAAAAGAGTAAGCATTTGGCCAAACTGAAAGCAAAGCACGAAGCTACCATTGCTGACATTGAAGAAAGGCTGAAAAAAGAACAACAGTCTAGGCAAGAAAACGACCGTTTGAAGAGGAAAATGGAATCTGAACTCCAGGACATAAAAGAACAGATCAATGAAAAGAGGGCCCAAACTGAGGAGCTTCAAATGAGCCTCTCACGTAAGGATGAAGAGATTAGCAGTCTTCTGACTAAAATTGACGAAGAATCTGCAGCAAAGGCCGCTTCGCAAAAGAATCTTCGAGAATTGGAGTCACAACTTCTGGAACTCCAAGAAGATTTAGAGGCTGAAAAGGCGGCCAGAAATAAAGCTGAGAAAATCAAACGTGACCTTAATGAGGAGTTGGAAGCATTAAAGAACGAACTCTTGGATAGCTTGGACACGACAGCTGCTCAGCAGGAACTTCGAACTAAGCGAGAACAAGAATTAGCCGCACTTAAGAAGAGTTTGGAAGACGAAACCATGTCCCATGAGTCCAGCGTGTCAGACTTACGACATAAGCACTTGCAAGAGATGCAAGACGTGATGGAGCAACTGGACGGTCTGAAGAAAGCGCGAGGAAATTTAGAGAAGAACAAGTCGACTTTAGAAGCAGAAAACGCTGACTTAGCTAATGAATTGAAACAACTGCAGGGCGCTAAGCAGGAGTACGACAGAAAGAGGAAATCGCAAGAAAATCAGATTCAAGAATTACAAGTGAAACTTTCAGAAAGTGAGAGAGCCAAAGCAGAATTAGCCGAAAAGTACGCTAAAGTGATCACAGAGTTAGAATCAACGAATATTCAATTGGAACAAGCCGATTCAAAAGCTACACAAGCTGGAAAGAATTCTGCTACTGTGGAGAATACACTTGCCGAGACTCAAGTTCTTTTGGAAGAGGAAACGAGACAGAAGTTAGCGTTGACTGCTAAGCTGAGGCAGTTGGAGTCAGAGAAGGAACATTTGGTGGAGCAGTTGGAGGAGGAAGAAGAAGCCAAGAAGGGTATCGAAAAAGCTATGTCCGCTCTCAACCAATCGGTGGTTGAACTTAAAAAGAAGGCAGAAGAAGATACTGAAACCATCTCTATCCTTGAAAATAGTCATAAGAAAGTACTTAAAGACATCGAGGCTCTCAGAACTCAAAATGAGGAACTTGTAGCCACTTGCGATAAGCTGGAGAAGTCTAGAAAGAAGCTCCAACAAGAATTAGAAGACGTGGGTATTGACTTGGAAGCACAACGAAGTAAAGTCATCGAATTAGAGAAGAAGCAAAGGAACTTCGATAAAATCCTTTCAGAAGAAAAGTTAATTTCTGAAAGATTCAGTCAAGAAAAGGACCAAGCGGAAAGGGAGGCACGAGAGAAAGAGACAAAACTCCTTTCACTAAACCGCGAGCTCGAGGATAAAGATGCACAATGTGAAGAGCTGGAAAGACTCAAGCGACAACTTCAAAACGAGCTCGATGAATTGGTGAACTCTCAGGGAACAGCAGACAAGAATGTTCACGAATTAGAAAAGCAGAAACGTGCTCTTGAGTCCCAACTTGCTGAGCAAAAGACACAAATCGAAGAGCTTGAAGATGAACTACAGCTCACTGAGGATGCAAAACTTCGTTTGGAAGTGAACATGCAAGCCCTTAAAACACAATACGAGAGAGATATTGGAGCTAAGGAAGAAAGCAACGAAGAAAAGCGCAAAGGTCTGTTGAAGCAATTGCGTGACACCGAAGCTGAGCTGGAGGACGAGAGGAAAAACAGGACAGCTGCTGTCAATGCTCGAAAGAAGCTGGAAGGCGACTACAACGAACTTCTTAGTCAAATGGAAGCTAATAACAAGATGAAAGAGGATGCCCTTAAGCAGTTGAAGAAGGTTCAGGGACAAATTAAGGACTTCCAGAGGGACGCCGAGGAAGCTCGATTAGGCAGAGACGAAGCGATTGCCGCTGCCAAAGATGCTGAAAAACGGCTCAAGGGAATTGAAACCGAAATTCTTCAACTTCAAGAAGACTTGGTTGCTTCAGAAAGACAACGAAAGGCTGCAGAGTCCGAAAGAGACGAGCTTGCAGAAGAAGTTAGCAACGGTGCTAACAAGGGAACTCTTCTCGTGGACGAGAAGCGTAGGTTAGAAGCTAGAATTCAAAGTCTAGAAGAGGAACTTGAGGAAGAGCAGAGTAATAGCGAGTTACAATCAGAACGTGCTAGAAAATTAACTATTCAAAACGAGCAAAGCAGCACTGACCTTCAGGTAGAGAGATCTACTAATCAGAAGTTGGAAAATGCTCGAGCTCTCTTGGAGAAACAGAACAAGGAGCTGAAGCAAAAGCTGACGGAGTTGGATACAAGCCAGAAACTGAAGACTAAGGCAACGATTGCCAGTCTTGAGAGTAAGGTTCAACAACTAGAGGAACAACTGGAGATTGAGGCGAAGGAGAGATTAGCACAACAGAAAGCTGTGAGAAGACAAGACAAGAAGATAAAGGAATTAACTCTTCAGCTGGAGGACGAACACAGGAATGCTGCAAACACACAAGAACAAGCTGAGAAGCTGAATGCTCGAGTCAAGGGTCTGAAGAGACAGTTGGATGAAGCGGAAGAAGAGATTTCTAGAGAAAAGGCCATGAAGCGAAAGCTCCAGAGAGACTTAGAAGATGCCCAGGAGGGCTATGAAGGTCTCGCCAGAGAAGTTGGAAGTCTCAAAAATAAGCTGAGGTGAGTAATTAGTTGTAAATAAATTATTGTAAATCATGAAACCAACTGCTTAAGGTGCTTTATTACTCTGCAATGTGCTTTTTATTAAATGCAACTTAAAGATCCGGAAAGTTTGGGAGGTTTGACATTTCTCTTACTCGCATGAATATAAAGTTAACTTTTCCCTCCTATTTGAACTCGTAAATTAACCTTACTTTGTTAATTTTCAGACGTGGAACTGGAACTGGGTTGAGTTTGAATTCAAGCAGACTTTCCAAAAGAAGTTCGATGCCAGGTTCGGGAACAGGAGACGAGTCTATAGTCTCTCAAGACGATTCCTTCGACGCGGAGGACGAAAAACCACATGTTTAGGGAAATGAATTGTTAGGATTCAAAACTTAAGTTTGACTTGACTTTTTACATTCTGCAACAGAAACATAACTGTGTGTATTCCTTGTATGTGTTTATTATGTTAATTCATTTCAATTTGTTATTTTGTGCCTCTATTTTGCTTGATACATGTAAACTATACGATTTATTTACTACTGTAGTATTAAGTTGTTTCGAATGTAAACAACCACAGTTGACAATGCATTAATGTGGTATCTTCTTCTTTTAGTGGTGTCAATTTTTCAGTCTTCAATAGTTCAATGTGACTATGGGGTATTATTCCGAAAGCAGAAAATTGGTTAATTGTTCGCGAGTAACTTACAGTGCAAAGTGTTAAATTCCGCCTAATTGTTGTTTCTATTATAAACATTGAAAGATTATTTAGCATTATACAGTTTTAAAAAGTACTTAAAAGAACAACTAAAAATAGTATTGTAATAATATGTAACTGGAGAAAGTTGAAAAGTGCCTTTACTTTATACACTGTGTATTGAATAATCGAATTTTGAAGATAACAGCAGAACTGAACTCTAATTAACGGGGTTTATTAAACGGAGACAGATGTGTAAGACGACTTATTGCTATTTCATGACTAAAGTTTATTGAAGGAGTGAGGTTTCGGGTTTGTGAACCTCTAAAAACGTACAGTAACCAGTGTTAAGCAAGTTTTAAGTAGTTTGTAGTAAATCTTCGTAGTTGTAGAAAGCTCATTGACTTAAATTGCATGGTACATCGAAACCGTTATTTAAAGATGTAAGGTTATTATGACTCTTATTAAGGATTCGCAAAACATTCCTCAAGTTAAATGTATTATGTAAATGGAGTAGAAGGGATGTATCAAGGAAAAATCTCTGTCTGCCTACCATACGAATGGAAATTGTTCTGGTAGAAGATTATATAGTTTCTCTCAATAATTCTGTGGGGTAAAAAGTATTATACACAAGAACATCTTTGGCTTACTACTACTACTACTGTTACTACTGTAGCATAATGTAACATCTAATTATAAGGATTTGGCCATAATCGCAATTTACAATATATTACCATTATTACTTACAACTAGAGTGATTCAACAAGACTAATGTTATAGAAAACCACAATTTAATGTTATTGTGATTCCTCTTTGAAACAAAATGGTAGGTGAGTATTGAGTAACTTCTTACCTGAGTGTGAATGTTAATATCCTATATGCGTGCGTGTGTGTGTGTGTGTGTGTGTGTGTTAAAAATGACAATATTATTGACTACGAATGAGTTCTAAAGTTCTATAATAGCTTTCTTCAAATTACGAGATTATGATTATACTTACCTGCATATAATTACCACCTACCAAAGTAACCAATCTGAGTGGTGAGTGTGTTACAATTGAGAACTTTCGAACGATGGAAAGTTCTTGTTTATCTTGATTGCTACTGCTACCGCTACCAACCCTTGGAAATGAAAGGAGGTGTAAAATGTTTAAAATTCGATTAAGTTATAATAAACTTTTTGTTTCATCTTTTGCTTCATGAATTTATTCGTGTGTTGTGTACATTTTGAATTTATTTTGAGAGTCATATAATTTCATCCTTAGTTTGCATGCGTTCCATTTGATCCATTTGTGTTCCTTAATTCCATATTTGTTGATAGGAGAATGAGTGATCTCATAAAATGTGAATGAGGAGATTAAGACAAATTAAGAGATTATTGATTAGAAAATGCCGGTGAGAGTGATTGGATTATTCATTAATGATCCGTATCCGTGTGAAATTGTAGAATGCCAAAATGGAATGGACTTTAAGTATGCATGTGAGAAAGTTTTTAGCCTGGGATGCCAATTTGCCAATAAGCAATCAATCAATTTAAGACTCTCGCATCATCACTCGTCGTTGATTAAGACTGTATATTTTTTACTCATCCTTCTTTTGTATAAAGTCAGTTTTTTACAATTATTGACACATGACGGGCGTATTGTTGTCCTTAACTCGTAAAAAGTATTTTATATTAATAAGCTAGTGTACGAGCAGTACTTTCGAAATCGTCCATTTTCCATTGGGTCTCTCTTTAGATTTAATGATGAATGATGCTTGATAAGTAGGTAGTCGCACACACATTTATAAATAGTAAATTATCATCTTATACACACGTCTACTTAAACTACTCTCTACCTCCTCCTTAAATTACGTAGTTAAAAGTTCCTTAGTCAAAAACTAAAATACAAAAAGTAAAAATAGTGAGAGACACGACAGGTAGAAAGTTTGGAGGTAGGAAATGCACGGAGGAATACACTTAATGTTAAACAACAAACACTCATTGGAAAGATTGCAATTCATTCTTAAAAATGAATCTCCTAGTCTTCTAGTCTTCTAGTTTATTTATCTTCTACGAGGAAAAATACTTCTTAAGTCATAAGTACAAATACATTTGTATCAATCTTCTTCTTCTTCATTGTCACCTTGCATTCATCTCACGCGTATAGACAAAAGAAACTTTTAATAGGAGAGTCCTTTCACATTTTTTCGGAATCTTCCTTTTCTTTTCATGTTCTCTTGTTTAAAATCTTTAAAATAAGTCGTTGAATGCATTTTTACTTCACTCACACTCTCTCTCTCTCGTATAAAAGATGCGTAGCAGTTGTAATCTTCTTCTTCTGTTGCTCATTTAATTTTGTATTTTGGACGATATCTTGAATCTTGAGCTCTCCTATCTTTTCAATATTTCGATTGTCACGGTTTACAATATATTTTACTTAAAACCATTTTTTGCGTAGTTGTAAATTGTAAATCATTGGGGAGATTTTAAAATTGCAATTTGAGTTTGAGTTGTTTTGAAAGTTTGGCTGATGAGAATAATCAACTAAACTTGGGAGTTAAAAGAGATGCACTTTTGTAGATTTCGTGGAAAGGTTGAAATAATTGTATTTGAATTTGGAAAAATGAGTTTTGCTGATATTGTCGAAGTGCAATAATGTTGGTTCTCTTGAGGGAAGAATGATTGGGAGAAGGGTTGATTAATTTGACGAGGAGTTGCTCAGTAATTAGTAATTAGTAATTACTGTACTGAGGATACTGATGAGTGCCAGCGTAGGCGTAAGGTGGATAGGCAGC